>SSNS01000950.1:0-15460 GCA_006937985.1 Aphyosemion australe
CTGTGCTCCATTTGTTCCGCTCTCAACACCTGCATGTGAGTGAAGAAGACACATCACTCACAAAAGAGATGAAAACCAAAATCATGGGATACCTTGATGAGAAATATGCAGACCCTGACACAGATGACATGCTCGACATGGCAACCTTGGTTGACCCCAGATTCAAGATGACCTACATCAAGCAAGACAAGGTAGAGGCCATCAAAGGAAGGGCAGTGGTGGAAACCATGGATGCTGGCCAGTTTCATTCAGGGGCTTCAGAAGTAGCAGGTGAGTTAATTAAGATAAATAATTGCACTAATTCCTGTTAAAATTATGTAAACTATTCATATTGTTTTCATAGAATCTTTACTTGGAATTTCCAAGTTGGAAAATGTTTTAGCACAGTTAAATATGTTTATCAAACTATTTAGCCACTTAAATATCTCAATGTGTCCAGTATGATTTAGTTTCAAACATTTCAAGCTGTTTATGTCTGCAGAACTTAATTGTGCTCCTTTTTGTCTGTCTGCCTCTCCCCCCCTCCTTTCTGTTCCAGGTGCAGTGCCACTACCAACAGGTACGGATGCCGCTGGAGAACATGATCCTCCTAAAAAGAAGCAGCGGAAATCCTTGGGTAGCTTCTTCAAAAGAGCGTGTCCTCCTGCCCCTTCTGCCTCTCAAAATCTGACTGAAAAGGAAAAGGTAGAGAGCGAGTTGGAGAGATACTTGTTGTCACCAGATGCAGATTCAGAATCTAACCCACTGCTGTGGTGGAAGGCCAATGAGTGTGTGTTTCCAAGGCTGAGCGTACTTGCAAAAAAGTACTTATGCATCCCAGCCACCAGCTCCCCCTCTGAAAGGATTTTCAGTTGTGGTGGGAATGTTGTGACATGTACCAGGGCTGCCTTAAAGCCTCAAAAAGTGAACCAACTTGTGTTCCTTGCAAACAATTTGAATTAACAAAATTTGCCAGCCAGTGCCAGCCCTACTCTTTGTTTTATTGCTAATATTTGTTAAATGTTATTATTTGAAATTTTCAGTTACACTATACAGATTCCCACAGTTTAAAAGATAAGAAAAAAAATGTGGGGAAGAAAATGCTGAGGGGCCAGCAGCTTCAAAGTAAAAACTGAATATGGGTAAAGTAGAAACACAAAAATGAACCATAATTTTAGATTAAGGTTGCCTGTTTTTGGTAAGCTATAGCTGGCTGAATATCCAGGAGGATGATTAAAAAAATACCCCATTGTGGTGCTATGTTAAATAGTGAGTTGATGTTTGCCTACAGTTTATTTAGCTCTTGAGTATTTTATTTATTTATTATTTATTTATTTATTTTGTTTACATTTTAGCCAGATCCTACCAGTTTCTGATCCTTCGGTCCAATAGGTAGAGGTGTCTTTCTATCCAAAGAAATGTTATTTTCCTCCAAACACTAAAACTTATTTATCTGATATTCTGGTCACTCGTCTTTTCCTTTTGTTTATCAGTATTTACTGAAGAGTCTAAAAGATGTTATAAAAAGGTGTTAAAATAAATGGTTTAATTGAATTCAGTTTTTGTGTCAAGTTTTTAATACAAGTTATTAACGAAAAGCATAAAATTGCAGGGGGCGCTTCAATGTTTAGATAATTATCGATAATTATCGATATCGATCAATATGATTTATTTTTTATCGATAAGCTTTTTTTCTATATCGTCCAGCCCTAGTTACACTTTCATTGTCGACGCGGAAGGATTACCTGGAAAAACTTCAACTTTTCATCGCTGTCGCTCGGACAAGGACCAATCAGCGGAGGTTTCACTGACTGACCAATGAGGGGACAGGATGCTTCTCAGTACATCTCCGGGTAAACATGGAGGAAAAGTTAATATTTGCCGTGTCTGATGTCCCAGAGCTTTACAAGACTTCCCTTAACTCCAGCAAAACCTTGTGAGACTTCATATCTACCGCTGTTTCAACTCTGAGCTGCTTTAATAACCCAAAATTCCCTCCAATCTGACGGCCAATAAAAACAACGAAAGATTCGCTATTCACCCTGCTGGAACAGAGGCGCCGCTGGCTTTTGCTGCATGTCGCCTCCCGTGTGTCAGATTATAAAAGCAGATTTAAGAAGTGGATTACATCTCCCAGTCCCAACTCCACTACTGCTGCAGGTTTTGTTGCAACCTGAGAGATAAAAGCAGGGAAAACTGTTCACGGATGGTGATGACATGAAGGATTCATTCATCAAAATATCAGAGCACCTATTTCAGACTTCAAAACCGAGATAATCCAGAAAATTAAAGACATTCCTCTCTCCACAAAGACAAGGACCATTAAAACGACAGGCGACATCACCAATCAGCAAATCAAAGACATTAATTCAGCTCCAGCGTCCTCAACTACCTGTGATGAGTCGTGTGATGTGATCGATATCAAACAGCGCTGTTATGCAGGTATGTGAGCTGTGATGGGCTCAAGAAGAAACGATCAAATTAATACCACTGATTAATATTGTAATGGAAGTTAAACTTAAAGCACCAAATATCTACAGCAGAGTCACGTGGTGTGTCGTTCTCTCCAGGATGCTGCAGGGAATAAACATTTAATCATGAATGCTCATTATGTATTTGTAGTCATTTTGATAATAGGCTAATATAGCTAATATACACTTACACCCTGTGTTGCCTTCATATAAGGCTCATATAAGGCTTTTCATTTTTTGCGGCTCCAGACAGATTTTGTTTTTGTTTTTTTGTCCAACATGGCTCTTTGAACATTTTGGGTTGCCGACCCCTGGTCTAGGGCTACATCCCACAATGCATTGCGAGATTAGGTCACAATCTATTTTTAGCTTTTGTAAAATACGCTCTTCAGAAATCTACGATAAAGCTCGCCGTATTGTTGTCGACCAGTTGTTGCAGCACTGTGACATACTGTGCTTACAGGAAACATTTTTAGCCAAGCAGGACTTAGACCGTCTAAACTCCATTAATGACAGTTTTCATGGTGCTGGAGAGTCAACTACTGACTTCAGTTTGGGAATTAAAAGAGGAAGGATACCAGGAGGTGTGGCTATCCTCTGGAAAAAGAGACTGGACTCATTGATAAATGTTGTTAGACTGGGTGTGGACTGGTGTATTGCTGTTAAAGTGAAACAGAATGACAAAGATTTTATCATTTTAAATGTGTATGCCCCTTATGAATGCATACAGAATGAAGAGGAATATTTAAATAAGCTTGCTTTTATTAGCTCCTTTTTACAAAATGAAAAATCTACTAGTGTTTATGTGATTGGTGATTTTAATGCAGATATCTCTGATAAGAACTCTGCTTTTGCTAAGCATTTGATTCATTTTTGTATAGATTTTAATCTAATATTGTCCAGCAGAGAGCTCTTGCAGGCGGAGAGCTATACATATATAAGTGAAGCCTGGCATACCACGTCCTGGTTGGACCATTGCATCACTACAGCAGATGCTCATGCTGCTCTGGCACACATGAACATCTTATACTATATGTCCAGTACGGATCACATCCCTGTTGAAGTGGTTATTAGGTTTGATTATCTACCTGCAACAGTAAATTATGTAAATAATCCTAATAAGGAATACTTTGACTGGTCTTCTCTCTCATCAGAAGATCTGGCCTCCTATTATGATTACAGTGATCAGCTGTTAGGCAGCATCAAAGTAAGAAGAGAAGCTGTTATGTGTACAGATAGTCATTGCTCCAACACTGAGCACAAAACAGATATAAATTCCATGTATTGTGACATAGTCAAAGTGTTACTTGATGCAAGCGGGTATTTCACTAAAAACAGAAAGAAAAGTAAAAATATGCCTGGTTGGAATACATATGTGTCTCAATATCATGCTGATGCACGTGAAGCTACTACTTCTTGGGCTCTTGCAGGCAAACCCAGACATGGACCTATATTTGAGCATAAAAAGCTGACAAATGCAAAGTACAAATATGCCATAAGATTTATTAAGAAGAATGAGCAAAACATGAGGGCTGAGTCCATGGCTAAAAAACTTTTAGACAAGGACAATAAAGCATTTTGGAAAGAGATAAAAATGATTAACAACTGTAAACCCTCTCTCCTCTGTACAGTAGATGGTGTCTCTGGATCAGATAAGATTGCAGAGGTCTGGCAACAGCATTACACTAAACTGTTTACTTGTGTGCAGAGTGAACCTTTCCAGGTTGATAAAGTTGATGTTGTCAACACTATTGAAACTCAAGAGGTTCATCTAGCAATTAAACATCTGACTGTAGGTAAGACTACAGGACTGGATCTTATCTCTGCTGAACATCTTAAATTTGCAAGTGTGAGGTTAGCACCTCTTCTTGCTTTATGTTTTACTGCTTTTATGGTTCATGGTTTTATTCCAGACTCCATGATGAATGTTCTTCTGGTTCCTGTGATGAAGGACAAATCAGGGAAAGTAGGCAGCTTAGATAATTACAGGCCCATTGCTCTTGCAAGCATACTCTCCAAAGTTCTTGAACAAATTTTGCTGACAAGGTTGGACAAATTGATAGTGTGCACTGACAATCAGTTTGGATTTAAGCCTAAACATGGCACTGATATGTGCATATATGCTTTAAAGGAACTATTGAGTAACTATAAAGGCAAAAACTCAACTGTTTTTATGTGTTTTTTAGATGCCTCCAAGGCTTTTGATCGTGTAAACCACAGAAAACTATTTTATAAACTGTGCAAAGCTGGTGTGCCTAAATACATTGTTAGATGTTTATCGTATTGGTATGCAAACCAGACCATGCAGGTCAAGTGGGCCAACTGTGTGTCTGCACCTTTTCAGGTCTGTAACGGAGTCAGACAAGGGAGCATTTTAGCACCAGTATTGTTCAATTTTTATATGAATGACCTCTCTAAGCAGTTAATCCAGTGTAGAACTGGCTGTATGGCTGGAAGTACAGTAGTAAATCATCTGATGTATGCTGATGACATAGTGGTGTTTAGCCCAAGTTCAGCTGGTCTTCAGGAGCTTCTTAGTGTGTGTTCTGGGTTTGGTGAGCAGCATGATGTAAAATTTAATCCTGCTAAAAGTGTAATCATGATCTGTCGAACAAAAGAGGACAAACGTATCAGATTTCCAGACTTCAAGTTGTCTGGCTCTATTCTAGGTGTTTCACATGAAGTGAAATATCTAGGTCACGTGTTGACAGACAGTCTGTCAGATGATGAGGACATTTATCGTCAATGCCGAATGTTATATGCACAAGCAAACATACTGTGTCGGAATTTTGGATATTGCTCTGCTGAAGTCAAACTAAGCTTGTTTAGAGCATACTGTACCTCACTGTACACAGCGCACTTATGGTGGAACTATAAAACAGCCAGTATTCAGAGACTGCAGGTGGCTTACAACGATGCACTAAGACTCTTGTTAAAAAAGCCCAGATGGACCAGTGCCAGTGAATTGTTTGTTTCTGCTGGGGTCAGCACATTGAAAGCTGTTTTAAGAAATTTTATGTATACATTTATATGCCGTCTGAATGTGTCAGAGAACAGTGTCATCCTAACACTGACTAACATGAAATATAGTGCTGTACGCTACACCTCTAAAATATGGAAGCACTGGTATGACTGTCTTCTGTAGGATAAGGGTCTTTTAACGTGTCTCTATTTTTAAGGTCATTTTTTTTGTATTTTTATTTTGTATTTTATTTTTATGTATTCCTTGGACCACGAGTCTGCAATAAAAGTCTACTACTACTACTACTGAATGTGATATAAATTAATACATAAAAAACACTAGTGTTGATAAAATAAAATAAAATATATGTGAGATGGGAGAGAAGTATGATGTATGGATGTTGTTTTTAGAAAGATTTATGTTAATGAATTAATGATAATGGTGATAAGAATTTGAATTACATCATAATTAGGGGAGTATTGGTGTGGTTTCTATGAAGATAAAACAGTTAATAAATAATTAGATGAAGAATTAAGTACAATAGCAGGCCGCTTATAAAGTATAAGCTCAATAGATGAATGAATACGTAACAAATGATGAATTAATGAAGGAATAACTAAATAAGTAAATAGTCATAATTCTTTACACTAATTTAAAGAAGTGAGGGCTAAACTCACAGTTGGGTATGAAACACATGTCCTTGACTCACTGCACGTGACCATGCAACTGTGTGCTCAACCTGACCCTGATTATGAGGAGATGTTTTTTAAATTCAACCCAAGCCTGATAGCAACAGCCTTCATATTTACTGATGATTCCCAAAACGCAACTGTGAGCGTAATGTTATCTACGGAGCTCCAACGGTTTTATCTGCTTCCTGCTGTACCTCACATATCTCTATGCAAAGACCCAAAACACGAATGGCGTGATTTAACTAAACCTGACTGGAGGCCTAGAGTTAAACAATATCCCTAGAAGCCTGAAGCACAGGAAGGGATTAAACCAGTGATACAAGACCTCCTGAATGCAGGGATCATTAGAAAATGTCCTGATTCGCCTTGTGTCACACCCATCTATCCAATAAAAAAGGCGGAAAGTGGAAAATCCTGGAGAATGATACAGGACCTACGGTCTGTTAATGAAGCTGTTCATACCAGGGCCCCAAATGTCCCTGATCCACACACTTTGCTAAACTCACTGCAGCCGAACAAAAAGTTTTTTTACTGTTATTGATTTGGGTAACGCCTTTTTCAACATCCCTATTCATCCTGACTCACAATTCTGGTTTGCATTTACGTACAAAGGCGAAAGATTCACTTTTAATAGGTTACCCCAAAAGACGATATGTCCATTTTAAGAGTTGCTATAATGGCAGATCTAAATGTAACTACATGAATATAATAATAGCTGAAGATACCCAAGAAATACTGATTTTAATTTAGCAGGATAACCAGTATAATAAAGCCATGTTTGTCTGGCCCAAAGACAAAGAAGCCACAGTCAGCTGGTGTGTGTGAGAAGAGATAACACTGAGAGGGGAGGAAAACGAACATGTGTCCCCCTTATCTTCAAGGACATTCCCAAATATGTTGAGAAGCCTTGGGTAGCAGAGTTCACACAGTCTTCCAGAGGAAAAAATTACAGTTATTTAGCTGAGAAAAATAAATACAAAGAATACTGTAAATTAATAATCATTATATTAATACCAATATGTTTGATAATTATGGCTACTTTAATTTGTTGAATGTTTTTTGGGATAAAATATGAATAGCATTTTTTCTGATTTATTTCTCTCTGATGGTTAAAAGAAAAATAGGTTGTTTCCCACTGTAAAATGCTAAATAAAATAAGTTAGATTTATTCTGTCCTTAAGAGCAGACATTTATCCGTAAGAATCCACCTTATGGTATTTATGCAACACGCTGAAACAACTATAAAATTAATGATGTGGGAGACAATATATTTACTAGGTTAATTTGGGACCATTGTCTTTACTCTAATTAATGAGTACTGAAGTAATTAAATAAATTTATTATTGTAGAATTTCTCATAAAAAAATCATAAAGTGCTTTACAAAAACAGGACAATAGATCATAAAGGCATTAAATGACAAACTAAAAGATGAAAGATAACTATGATTAGAAAACAGCAGGGTTACAAATCAATAAAATGATTTAATCGGATAGTTGTTTCTTCATTCTGGTTGTTTTGCATGCATTTTTTGTTTAAGTAAGACCAACTTAGTTGTTGAGCTTAAAGATAATATATAAGTCTTAATTATTTCCTTTTGAGTATGACCTCCAGTATAAAGTTGCGTGTGTTTCGAACTCCTAACCGTAGAAGGGAGACTTTGTATGTCGTTCTCTTGTCCTCATACTCCCTCCTCCCAAATTGTTGCCATGAGTCCAAGGCTGTATTCCCTCCTGTCTTATCACAGTTTAAAAGGTCAGTTATGCACATACTGACTAAAATACAAGAAAAATCTTATTTAGCAAAGAGCAGAACAGATTAAACATCTTATGAGCTAACTAACATATAAAATCCTCATGAAATGAAGAACCAGGTGGTCTTGCATGAATAGGAAGCAGTATTTGTAGGATGGAACACCACATATTTTTTTTGAGTACACAGATAATCTACAACTCCCTAGGTCAGACCTGAAAGACACACCCCTGCCGTAGGGTGAAGTGTGGTTTGTAGATGGCTCATGTTCAAAAACAGACACAGGAACTAACCAAACAGGATGCAGTACTTTCATCTCCTAGCAATATTATTGAAGCTACCACCACACTTCTCCGTCCAGACAGTTGAGATCATTACCCTCACACAAACAACAAGGACCCTGTTTCTCTGGGAAACAGGGTCACTGATGTAACTGCAAAAGCTGCTGCAAGTGGAAGTTTTATCTGACACTTTACATGCAACATCACACACCACAAAAGGAATAGGAAATGTCTTTAACAAAAGGAGTTGTTCTAAATAACAAAAACATCTACACAAAAACTAACATATAGCTAATCTGTTGGAAGTAATTCTCAGATCTGCTCTACCACATTAGCATTTTTAAAGCTGCTTTTCATTTCATTTTTTTTATCATTTACTTTGTTTTCTGATTTTATTTGATTTTATAATATTCTTTTGTTTTAGGATCATTTTATGAAGACTTTATCATTTGTTTTGTAGATCTTTGTGAAACTACGCCAAGCCAACTTTATTTATAAAGCACTTTAAAAACAGGCAACACTGACCAAAGTGCTGAACATAAAAGTAATAAACCGAATAAAATATAAAAATAAAGCACTTGTGTAACACTTTGTGTTTCTTTTTCAGTGATTATTGCTATACAAATGGCATTTACTTACTTACTTATTTAGAAGCTAATAAACAGCCAATAAAGAACTTGAGGATTTTAGAATCTGGTTTGAGAAAGAATTCAGCGTGCACACTTGAACACACTTGAAAGTGCATATCAACAATATAAAAAATAACAGACAGGCTACGAAATGGTATAAAACCCCAAATAAAATTGTTGAAGAAAAATTACTACCACATCTCTCTTCACAAGCAGCAGAATTAATTGCTTTAACCAGAGCCTGCACACTAGCAAAAGATACAAAAAGTTACTATCTACACAGATAGCCGGTATGCATTCTCAACCTTGCTCTTTTGCAAAACAATGGGAAAGGAAAAGGGCGAATACGTCAAAATGAGATTTTGGACATTCCGATCTCTTCTTATCACAAAGTTGTAGCTAACATGCAAAAGGATAAACTACTATTATTCTCACTAGACCTTGAGAAAGCTCAGGAGGAACTCACACTAGCAGAGTACATGAAAAATATTAGCCTCACATGATATGGTGAATACAATTGATCTGCCCTCAGTTCTTTCTGTTTTACAGGACAACCAACAAGTGAAACCTGGAGACTGGGTCTTCATCAGAGCAATCAAAATAAAGCACTGGACAAGTCCAAAGCAGATTCACTGCTGTGAAGATTGCGGAAAGACCTCCCTGGACCCACCTTAGTCGCTATAAGTTGCAAAGAGCTCTGAATGATTAGAGTCCTGGAGGTGCAGTAAAGTCGAACTCCAAAGGGGGAGTGGTCTTTTAGTGACCGCTTCGTCTCAACGTTCGTGAAGACTCCAGAGGCTGCTCTCCAGTTTAGTTTCTTTTCATATCAGGGTCTTTGTAGCCTAGCCGCAAGGATGGAGCCACTGGCTGCCACTGGCTGCTTAGCGGTTTTGCGACTATGGCTGCCATAATCACCATGAATATCCTTTTCCTCTATTCTGAGCAAGAGCTACATCACCAAAAGCTCACCCCACCTGTACTACTGAAGATCCAAATCCCACCAGTTACTGTTTGTGTCCCTTTAAACTATACCACCAGTCTGCCTACTGCTCATCTATTTGCTTTGTGCAAGATTTATAGACCGAGGCTCCCATAAGGAACACCCTCATCCATATGCAACAAACTCTTGGTGTCAGTTTACCACTGCACACCTGACTACCAACACCAACTGCTATGTCTGTGCACATATGCCTACGTCATCCCACACTACAGATTTGTGGCGATACATCACAACGCTGGACAAAATGTGTCTTGTTCGTTTATCAACTCACCCGGGAATACCAACTCCCTGTAATAAAGCCAACTACACCAATCCACTGGACATCACGACTCAAAAGATGGCTGTCGAGGGAAGACAGACCTATTTGCCTGGCCTCAAATACCTGTGGCCCTACCTGACATCATCCTGACGAGTGAGATGCAAGCCTGCGTGGACATCGACCGACATGCATTCCTGAGACACATCAACATCACCAAAGGAATGGCTAACAGAATTGTGAAGAAACTCTGAAGTAAGGAAAATGGTTCTCAAGAACAGACTGGTGCTGGATCTTCTGACCACATCCACTGGAGGAGTGTGCAAGCCCTGCAGAACCTGACTTCGCTCCAGAAATATGATGAAGCTGCAACCCCCGGACCCGCTGCTAATTACTTTCTCTCCTGGTTCACCTTGTGACCGTGGTGGCAACAGTTGCTAAAGATTCTCATGCCTTTAATTGTGATTCTAATTCTTTTTTTTTGTCTGTTCGTTTCATGTATTCTGCCATGCATGTAATAAATGATTAACAGAATGTTTACAAATACCCTGCTTCTATATCAAATGCTGCATACCACAGATAAACTGTTCTCTTCCTACAGTAACCTGTATGATGTTCTCTTGGAAATGAGTACCTGATATTTTTTTTAACAAATATTTATTACATTTTTTTGCATTCATTTTTACTTTTACCATTTATTCACTATATATTTTATTATGCTTCAATTTTTACTTATATTGTCATTTCATTATTACATTCTTACATTGTTAAATTTTTTATTACATTTTTATCCACACAAATTAGCACAAAAAGGGGGGAGATGTTAGGATTATTTTAGAATTATTATTTGTCCTCATTTGTGTGGAAAGCTAAACTACATGAACCCTTTAAAACTCTTGTGTTCTCTGTGTTATCTCAAAGCCCTGAGCGGGACTGCCCCGCCTCCTGTGTATCTTGAGCTGAAATAAAACTTTGCTGCAAGCAGGAAACAAGGAGAGAGAGTGAAGCTGCACATTGGCTCACTGTTTCTCCCGCTGCAGCGTGACACATAATTTCCAGACTCTTTTGTCTTTGTTCGTCCAAACATTTTCAATCCATGGGGTTGAAGGGACAATCAGAAAATCCCTAACAATGATTATCAGCAGGAGTGTAGGCAAGACTTTTGACACAACATCTTGCCTCAAAAATATAACAAACCAGTGCCTGTAAATGAGATATTGTACTTCACTTTTCAACTACAGAAGAAGACAGAGGCTCTTGATTTATTGTTATAAGTCTATGTTCACGTGGCATACAGCACTAAGTAATCATACAAGAGCTTGCATTATTGAGATTGCACTTAACTTGATTTGAAAATAAGATAATCCTAGTTTAAAAGCATGAAAGGCAGTGGTTAATGTCAAGTCCGGATTATCCAGTGGGCATTAGGAGCACTGGCCCAGGGGCCCACGCCCACTTGGGGCCCATGTGAGCAGCCCAAGGAAGGGGACTAAAAGAGGTCTAACAGAGGGGGACATTTATTATACTGTAACTGACTCGGCTACCGGGCACGACACGCACACCGCTAAGATAATTAATTAAAAGACTTTATTTTACATGTGGAGTTACTCCACCTTTGTTCCAGGTCTGTGCGCCTCTCGAGCGCTCGCTCCAGCGTCTCCGCAGGTACGGAGAGCACCGATTGTTCATGCGCTCCAGATGCTTCTTGCTGACCTGCGCACAGCCCCAGTAACATTCTTAAAGTCACAAAGGAAAATCATTAACATGCCTGACACGCTCTGCCTCAGCAGAGCTCAGAATATTTTACTCGGTAAATGTCAGAAACACGCATTACAACGCATTTTAACCAGGAATCAATTAGTGGGTTTTCTTCGGGGTTCTATATGGGGGAGCCTGAAAAAAGGTCCAGTTTCAATATAACATTATTTATATTATGGACTCTAGTGCACCAGGACTTCTTTTGAGCAGAGAGGACAGAGACCACTGAGCGTGCATGCGCTCCTGCTGCTTCCTGCATGCACCGCGACCACAAAGTCACGCCACCAAAAGAAAACAACACGAGATCGTTCATGTCCACTCATAAATATACTGGTACTTTCTCTTTTATTCATGCTTGACGCGCTCTGCCTCAGCGGAGCTCATCTGTGCCCCAGTGACATCACCTCACTGCTGCAGCGCGCAGTGCGCATTTTGCTCTTTTTGCAGATGCAGATCCCTGAACTGCTGTGCTGTGGTTATTTCACCTCTCTGCAGTGTCTGCGGCACTTCGCTATTTATTATTTGCGATCGGTAGATCCCTTTGAGCTGCTTAGTTCAAAAGTAGCTCATGAGGTGAAAAACTCAGAAAGTCTGGAAGCGGTTTTTCTAGAGGATTTAGAGGAGATGCAGAAAGATCAGAGAAAGACAGGATAGGAAAACAGTCAAATAAAAACAAGAAAACTAAACAAAATGCTTGAAAATGAAAAGGCATAAAGCAACAATCTATAAGCATGTATTATTTACATATTTGAAACAATTCAGATGACCTTCAAAGCTCAGTCCCAGGGCCGGTTCAAGGCATTTGGGGGCCCAAGGCAAAATGGACTTGGAGGCCCCCCTCCAAAACGTTGTGTTTGTGCGCTCCCAAAAACCCAAAGTGTGAACTGATCTGGTTTCTCTCTTTTGAAATAAATATAATGGCTTTTATAGCATTACCCCCAATCCTCCACACCATAAGTGGTAAATGGTAAATGGCCTGTATTTGTATAGCGCCTTCTTAGGGTTCTACAACCCCCCAAGGCGCTTCACAACACAATCAGTCATCCACCCATTCACACACACATTCACACGCTGGTGGGGATGAGCTACGATGTAGCCACAGCTGCCCTGGGGCTGACAGAGGCGAGGCTGCCGAGCACTGGCGCCACCAGTCCCTCCGACCACCACCAGCAGGCAAGACGGGTTAAGTGTCTTGCCCAAAGACACACAGCAGCATTCTCTGGCCGGAGCCGGGATCAAACCTGCAACCTTCTGATTACTGGACAACCCGCTCTACCTCCTGAGATACTGCTGTCCATAAGTAATATAAGGTAACATTAAAGATGAATAAAGAAGGAACGGAGCCTTGTGATTAAGCACGTAACATGTCATTCCAGTTTTTATCTGATTTTATTTTGAATTTTCAGCAGATTTTATGGTCCTGTATCAGTCCAAGAAACTTGATTTCTACAATAAACATACTAATATCAAATTATTATAATAATTATTATTACTAGTAGTAGTAGTATTCATATTATTGTAAATGTATGTATTTAGTATGCAGAAGGAAAGCATTTTCACATGACATTTACTTCCCATTTAGTATCTGATGCTTTATTAAGGTCAAGGAGGAAGGAGGTTGGTTGATGTGCATCAAGAATTGCTTGGCCTTTAATTTAATTATGAAATTCTCACTAATTCATTTTTTGGTGCTTCTACTTATGATTAATAATAAATGAGCTAAAAAAACAAAACTATCTAAACTATTTATCATTCATGAGTTGATAAATAACTGATCATTAATCAAATACAACTCTTGATTGAAAGAACAGATGAGCTGAAATCAGACATGAAGGGCCTGTGGTTAACATGGAACTGTCCCAGAGTCCAGACCAGGAAGCAGAGTGGTAGTTTAACCCTCCCCTCTGCAGCTTCTGTACTGTTACCCACCCACTACCCCATCCAGACAGTGTCCTGCCCACGGTCAGAATCAAACAGATTAAAGATCAGGCTTAATAGAACAAATCATGAAAATCTCATAAAAATAAAAACAAACTCTACTGAACAGAAAACTAGAACAATTAAATGTGATTTATTGAACATTAGATCTATCTTTTCAAATACTTTATTAGTTAAAGGCAGGGTACGTAAGTTTAAATTGTTTTACAAGTTTTAAATAACTTTAAAAACCCTTAAATTTGACCATCTTACCCTGTTCTATGAGAAAAAGTAAGTAATCTTTCATTTTTAATTTTTCTCCTAAGTCCCTCC
Source organism: Aphyosemion australe (assembly GCA_006937985.1). Classification (NCBI taxonomy): domain Eukaryota; kingdom Metazoa; phylum Chordata; class Actinopteri; order Cyprinodontiformes; family Nothobranchiidae; genus Aphyosemion; species Aphyosemion australe. Next base: position 14,029 of record SSNS01000950.1, read on the forward strand.
CCTGGCCTCTAGAGCTAAACGAATCATTTCTGCGAGCCTACCGCGTTGACCAATAGCGCTTCGTTTCCACAAGGGGGAGCTGTCAGTCAACGAGAACGAGCCCAGTCACCAGCGCCGTGCACAGCCGTGTCACGCGCCTCGGCTCCACACCGCAATAGAGCAACAAATACTGAAGTTACCGATTCCTAGACTGCCTCAGCTTCTGGAACAAAATGTAAAAGTTTAAAAGTGCTTCTGTAAAACTCGCCATGAGACGTTTTGGACAGTGGAGCAGGACTTATATTGGAGACGCTTTTAAAAGATGAAGGAAGCTTTGTGAGCTAGGAGGCCTCAACTGATGGAGAATGGCAAAGTTGCTTTTGGACAAGTAAATAGTGAGCAATCGATTGTATTTTAGAGAATTGTAACAGATTTTATTTTATTAAAATGAAAGAAATGCTAGTTGCAGATGTTGCTGTGTTCACAATCGGCTGATATAACGCTAGCTTGAAAAAAAAACCGCTAGCTTGAATGCTAACATAAGCCTGAGCTGGTTATGTCCGTCTGTAAAATAATAGCTAACTGTGGAAAAGGAGAGTTGAACGAAAGGGGATTTCATCATTTGTGTATTTAAGCTAATGATTAGTATAGGCTTTAACCGTACGCCATATCGGACTATTGTTTAAATTTCGATATAGACGTAGCATTAGCGCTAGCTAGCGATTAGCATCGCGGTTGTTGTTTTCATTCCGTTTTTAGATGTTTCTCTGTTAAAACACCACAGATTTGATTAAGCAAGTGACTATAAAGTTCTACAACGAAATGCTAAAGACTGAGAAGATAATTCAGCTGTTAGAATTGGGTGTTTCTGAGCAGAAACGTATCAGAAACATCAGCAATTCGTTAGCACTTCAAGGCTACATTAGCCTTAGCTTGCTTTTTGAATACTAGATTTGATTAAAATGAGTAATAATTAGCTGCTTCTGCAGAATCTGATGGAGGCTGTCTAAATATCTCTGCCAAGGAGATTATCTTTTAGCCTGTGATTGTTTATTATAAACAAAGTGTGTATCTGCAAAAAATGAAAAAGTAAAGCACATAAACAATAAAGTTGGAATACAACGTGTAATTATATAAACATTGTGAATATACAGGTAAAAAGATATAGGTGCTGTCCATAAAATGAAGAGTTACAACTGGATAAAATAAACAGATTTCTAATCTCTCCAATGTGTCAGAAAAAAATGTGTATTTATTCAAATCATATTCTAGTGACCTTTATGATTTCTTGTGACTTCTGGTTTTCTTCCAGTGACTTCCTGGAATTAAACCCCTGTGTACTCGCCCAGGTTCTTCTGCCATCACCACCAGTAGCTTCCTGGACCTCACCTCCAACCACGCCACACTGCTTGTCCCCAGCAGTAAAGAGGAGAGCAGAAGGGTCCGTACAGTA
>SSNS01000950.1:44916-59475 GCA_006937985.1 Aphyosemion australe
GGTTACAGTCATAGTGCAAACGCGTAACTCAGAGCTCGTATGTCCCTAAATAGCTACCGTATTTCAAGATGGAGGATGACCATGGAGCGTCGACCACAATTTATGTATTAAAAATGTAAAATTTGAAGCTGAGAGGAATATTTAGAATTGATGTTGGTGAGAAATATTAATGAAAAGGGACAAGTTTGTGCACTGGATACACAGAATTTGGTAGTAAACAGGTAAAAATATTACACATTGTGGCTTTAAATAAGGACTGTACTTGTGACATTTTCTATACACCTGTGGAAGAACCATCAACACCAAATTGCTTATTCATGGTCTCCCGTCATGAGTAGGAGGCTATTGTACACCAAAATGCCACAAAGTAAACATTACATTTACCAAGATGCGGTTTGTCCTCGCCTGAGGCATTTTATGCAATTATATGCAATTTAAAAAGAGTAGAAATTACTGAGGTTGGGGAGATCAGCAGATCTAACTCCCCTTCCAACCCCAAATAAATGAATGACAGTTCAGAAAACATAAAAGCAGGAAACCTTTGGTCGTCAGAGACCATTTGTTAAAGGTTTTATTTTTAGGCTTTTTATTTTAAAATAATACATTTTTTATGCATAGTTACATTTATCCTCCATGCCCTGCAAATCATAGCTCCAATGCAAAACCTGCAGCGTATTGTGTTCTCAAAGAATACAAAAAATTTCTGTGCTTTGTGAAAATTAATTAAATTATCTGTGATTTTAACAATCTGGAATCTGTCAGTCTCTGCAAAGCAGGATGTGATGTGCCTGTCAGCTATATCTGAGAAGAGCTGGCAGAGTTCCATCCCCATTTAGCAATGAGTCTGGAGAATGGAACAGGAAAAATATAACCGCTCAGAAATATATGTGTATATTTATGTTGCCAAGAGAGCTTCAACATTTTGTTCTGCTATCTAAAAATATTGCTAAAAAGTCCAATTACAATCTCACCATAGTCATTTCTTGTGTTCCTGCCCTAGCTATGACTCTCTGGAGTTTATTCCCTGCATCTCATACAAGAGATTCACCCAGCTTCCTCTTCATCTGCCATTTGTAACTCGACGTGATACAGGCAAGCCTTCTGGGTAACATTGAGATTGCCCAGCTCAAAGAGATTCTTCAAAACGACAAATGTTAGCACAAAATCTTACAGTCTATTCCTATTATTATGTATTGCTGAGCAGCTGCAAATAGAGAAAGTTCTCTGCAGACCCCTGCAGCACAGTGAATCAATGAGCCGAAAGTACATAAAGATTGTGCCAAAGTCTCACCACAAATCAAAGCTTTTATGGCCTCGTATCAACAAACTGTGTCACCTAAATTGGCCATGGAGCTCTCTAAAACTTGCAGAGGTTGGTCAGTTAGGCTTTACACGTGAAATCTGAAATAAACAAAGCACTTCAGTCGATGCACAAGTGATAAAATGACAGGAAAGCTGGCACGCAAATGCTGTTAGATGATAGTCATTCACAGCACAGTGTGGGTGATGAACAAATCTAAGTCCTCCAACAAAAGTCTGGTCATGTTTGATTTTATTATCCACAAACAATAAACCAGATTAGTGGCATTTCTTTATCAGAGCCAACAGGAGAGGAGTCGAGCATTCTTCAAAGCCTAAACATAACGCATTTCAGCTGGACTCTTAGCTGACCTGTCACTTAGTCAGTAGCGTGCTGTGGAGCCAGCAGGTAGGCTTTTACATGTTTGATGGTTAGCCTACTAGCTAAGCTGCTCACACCAAATGCTGCCAGAGCGATGTAAAGATGCCAGAAATCAGAAGGCAGGGTCAAGCTTTGGGCTAAACTGGAGAGATGTGCAGATGAAGAGAACGTGCTCCTACATGGCCTTAAATACTTCACTTAAATACACTGCTCAAAAAACTAAAGGGAAGACTTCAACAACTCAATGTGACTCCAAGTCAATCACACTTCTGTGAAATCAAACTGTCCACTTAGGAAGCAACACTTATCGACAATCAGTATCACCTGCTGTTGTGCAAATGGAACAGACAGCAAGTGGATTATCGGCAATTATCAGGACATCCCCAATAAGGGAGTGGTTTTGCAGATGGTGACCACAGACCACTTCTCAGTTCCTCTGCTTTCTGGCTGATGTTTTGGTCACTGTTGAATGCTGGCGGTGCTTTCACTCTAGTGGTAGCATGAGACGGAGTCTACAACCCACACAAGTGGCTCAGGTAGTGCAGCTCATCCAGGATGGCACATCAATGCGAGCTGTGGCAAGAAGGTTTGCTGTGTCTGTCAGCGTAGTGTCCAGAGCATGGAGGCGCTACCAGGAGACAGGCCAGTACATCAGGAGACGTGGAGGAGGCCGTAAGAGGGCAACAACCCAGCAGTAGGACCACTACCTCTGCCTTTGTGCAAGGAGGAACAGGAGCAGCACTGCCAGAGCCCTGCAACATGACCTCCAGCGGACCACAAATGTGCATGTGTCTGCTCAAACGGTCAGAATCAGACTCCATGAGGGTGGTATGAGGACCCGACGTCCACAGGTGGGGGTTGTGCTTACAGCCCAACACCGTGCAGGACGTTTGCCAGAGAACCAAGATTAGCAAATTCACCACTGGCGCCCTGTGCTCTTCACAGATGAAAGCAGGTTCACACTGAGCACATGACAGACGTGACAGAATCTGGAGACGCCGTGGCTGAATTAGAACTTCCTTGGATTGTTGTTTTAAAACATTCATTGCGTTTCAATTCAGTTACTGAGCGGTTCTCGTTGTCCAGCCGTGCGTCAGATGTAACCGAAAATGTACCTGTGAGAGAACGGGGAGATATAGGATGGCTTGCCAGGCTACGGGGAGACTGGATTTCCCTCCTTCATTGTTTGAAATGCAGAACCAACATAGTGAGTACAGCCTCCTGCTGCGCGTGCATGTGTGTGTGTGTGTGTGTGCATTTCTCTGTGATGTCTCAGCAATGACGACATTTAACCTGCAGAAAATAGTATGAATGGTTTAAAGAGAATCATTTAGAAATGAAATTCTGATGGCTCAAGCAGAGGAAGAGGATGAAACAGGGAAATAACAACAAATAATTTATTTGCCTATGAGAACAAAATGATCCCTCACAGACCACCTTCCTTTTTCTTTCTGACTCCATGATGCAACAGTAGAATAATTTGCTTCAAAAGATGTACTTTTGGCACAAACTCATCCCGCTGATAGATGGAGACGCTCCTCCATTTAAACACGGTTCGGCGCTTCACTGACGAGCGAAACAGCGGCTGTATTGGTCACGTGACTACTTTCTAAATGATGCGTGCACCGACACAGGGTCTCGCTCTAGATACAGCTAGAAATATGTGCCGACGCATCGGTGTTGCTCGTCCCATCACTAATGAACATACGATTTTTAACAACTGTTAATAAACTATGGTGCATATTGGAGTAAAACTGATAAATAATTAGCCTATTTAATGATTGTCCCCACCAATATTTAAACCCCATTCAAGTGTAACGTTATTGTCCGCAGCAAGAGAGAGATGGCGGTCAGCTGTGTTCCGAGGACTCGCTGATGAAAGCAGTGGTTCACTTAGGACCGTCAACAATTTCTAGTCATTTGAAAACACATACAAAATATCAAAAGCTTCCAGCTTCATTGATTAAATTATTCAAAATCAATTGCCAGGACGCTCTTGCAAAAGAGATTTTAAATCTCAATGAGACTTATTCCTGGTTAAATAAAGGAAAATAATTCTCAGTTGTGTTACTTAACTAGACCAATGGGACATAACAGTTTGAAACATATTTCATACAATCTGATCTTTTTTTATTAAGATTCTCATAAAAATTGAGTTTTTTTTTTCTTTAAAATCCTCCTTGTAAATTAATAAAAAATACTCAAAACCAATTCCCAGAGAAGAAATAAAGACACAAATCCCTCTTTTGGACAGGATTCCTTTGGAGTGGGAGGAATGGACTGGGAATTGATTTGGGGTCATTGATCAATTCATTTCAAAGCTATTGAAGACAAATTAGTTATTTGAAAAAAAAAAATCTGACTCAATGAAATTTGTTAAAAACTGCTGTGTCTCATTGGTCTAATTCAGGGGTCGGCAACCCAAAATGTTCAAAGAGCCATATTGAACCAACAAAACAAAAAACAAATCTGTCTGGAGCCGCAAAAAATGAAAAGCCTTATATAAGCCTTATATGAAGGTAACACAGGTTGTAAGTGTATATTAGCTATTAGCCTGTTATCAAAATGACTAAGTAGGCTACAAATACATAATGAGCATTCATGATTAAATGTTTATTTCCTGCAGCGCATCCTGGAGACAATGACACACCACGTGACTCTGCTGTACGATATTTGGTGCTTTAAGTTTAACTTCCATTACATTATTAATCAGTAGGGATGTAACGATTCACTCAATTCACGATTCGATTCGATTGCCGATTATAAGTTCACGATTCCGATTTTTTATGATTTTTCACAACAAAATGAATTTCAGTTATTTTATGGCAAAATAAATTCTTTTTTACAATTGCCCTTTAGTCCTTGTTTCAAATTGTAACTTTCTATTGTCTTACTAACAAACATACCATTGAACAAAGTAATAGCGTTAATTAAAGATGATATGGAAATGATCACAAGTCTTTTTATGCTCAAAAAAGGTTTTATTTATTTTTGAATGCCATCTGCATTTATGTCTCTTGTAGTAGCACTACACTAATAAAAGGATATACTGACTGGTTGAGGCGGCCAATATGGATGGTAGGTTCCGGTCAGAGAACCAGGGAAACCAGAAGTTTTCTCGCGTTTATTAACAGTGAACTTGAACAGCAGGCTTATTTAACAGGAACAAGTTACATGTGTGTAGATGTGGTTTACTGAAGGTATGTTAGCAACTTAGCATGTGCGTCACGGCATTCATGGGCTAGCTTTAGCATTAGCGGCAAATGACGATCGTTAAATACTATATTAGCACGCTAAAGATTTCCAACAAATGCAGCTGATGGGTAACTAAACATGTAAACACCTTAGTAAGCACAAATATAACCTGAATATTCATCTCGTTTTACTTACTTTTATATCCGTGATGCACAACCGGCGCTAAACCGGAAACATGTCCGTCATAAAACCATGCACGGCCTGAAACATGGAACCAAACATTAGTTCTGTCCAGCGGAATATTAGTTCCGCTTTAGTCTTTCGGACATCTCTGGCAGTGAATCAATTTTCTTTTATTTCTACAACGATGGATATTTAAACTAGTTTGCACTGAATTTAAATCGATTTTCGAAGCATCATTACAACCCTATTAATCAGTGGTATTAATTTGATAATTTCTTCTTGAGCCCATCACAGCTCACATACCTGCAGCAACAGCGCTGTCTGTCTAATATCGATCACATCACACGACTCATCACAGTCTTTGATTTGCTGATTGGTGACGTCGCCTGTCATTTTAATGGTCCTTGTCTTTGTGGAGAGAGGCATCTCTTTAATTTTCTGGATTATCTCGGTTTTGTTTTTGAAGTCTGACATAGGTGCTCTGATATTTTGATGAATGAATCCTTCATGTAATTACCATCCGTGAACAGTTTTCCCTGCTTTTATCTCTCAGGTTGCAACAAAACTTGCAGCAGTAGTGGAGTTTGGAGATGTAATCCACTTCTTAAATCTACTTTTATAACCTGACACACGGGAGGCGACATGCGGCAGCGGCAAAAGCCAGCCTCTGTTCCAGGGTGAACAGCGAGTCTTCCATTGTTTTGATTGGCCGTCAGATTGGAGGGAATTTTGGGTTATTAAAGCAGTTCAGAGTTGAAACAGCAGTAGACATGAAGTCTCACAAGGTTTTGCTAGAGTTAAGGGAAGTCTTGTAAAGCTCTGGGACATCAGACACGGCAAATATGAACTTTTCCTCCATGTTTACCTGGAGATGTACTGAGAAGCATCCTGTCCCCTCATTGGTCAGTCAATGAAACCTCCGCTGACTGATCCTTATCTGAGCGATAGCGATGAAAAGTTGAAGTTTTTCCAGGTAATCCTTCCGCATTGACAATAGCTACGTTTACATGCGCCAAATTTCCCCAATCCGATTCAAATTTTGGTTGATCGGAAATCCCAAATCTCTGTTTACATGGACACTACTGGGATGATCCGATCACGCCGCGATGCACGCTAGGGATGTGAATCTCCACCACTGAGGCCGATTCGATACGTATCTCGATACGCTACTGGCGATACGATACATTAACGATACGGTAAACCCTCTGGCGATACGATTCGATACGATTCATCCCTGCTGACGATTCTTTAATGATTTGAAAACGATTTTCGATTCGATACATTTCATGTTGCTATTTTAAACGATTCAACACATTAAAAAGATTTTCCAGCCCACATCTGATTTTTAAATATCAAAATGATTTTCCCTCTCCTCTGTGAAGGATGTATTTGATCCTCTATTGTTTTTGATTAATCAATAAATTCAACATTAAAAGACAATGCACATCATCAGTGATATTTTACATATTATACATAACATTATTGCTACAATACTTGAAATAAGGGGGTTGACACTAGGTTTAGACAGAAAAATAAACCAACAGAATCAGAAAATTATTAGAGTTCATCATTTTTCAATTATTTGGAATTATTATGAAACAGTAAAAATTTGAAAACACTTCTAAATATGGTAATGATCCATATGTGGCAATATTAAAAGCTGTTGTAGCCTAATGGTACTGTTCCTTTAAGAGAAAAGTCCAGGCTGAGATGTGAGTTCATCTCAGCTGTTTATTGAACTTCTCTGAACCAAAACGTCATTCTGTCTGGTGTTTAGTTCTGCACAAATGTTACAATAATAAGGAATTATCTTAAATTACCTCACACAAAGCTTTAGTTGTGTAGATCAAAAAGAATGCTCGGAAGAATACGCTGCTGCAGAAACCGGTCACACAGACTTTAGAAAGTTTTATTTTGACAAGACAGGAAGCTCGTACGTCGGTTAATATTGTCCCACAATGGTTTTTCTAACTGCAGCGGCGCACCACCTGGCCTCCGCTAAAAGAGAAGGACGGTGCGTTCAATGCGCCTCAAAAAACGAGGACATAGCAGGAAAACAACGAAGTAATCGATGTAACCATGGTTTTAACCAAGGAGAGGCACGTACGGGAAGATACATTGCGATACAGCCGTCAGTTATAACCGGTGCGCACTGAAGCTACCGGTGCAGTCGCATCACTAACGTCATGAACGAACCACCGGCTCAGATCGGTGAATCTCTCCATCCCTAATGCACGCACCATAGCTTGCGCATGCCCAGACTTGTCTTTCCCGGAAGAGAAATTGTAAACAAACGCCATCTTGTCCGCACGTCTTTTCCCTTGCATTTTATTTGATTATTCTCTAGCTTCGGTGAATTCCCACTTCCTGCATCTTTAGATGCACTTTAGATGCACGTGAGTGTAAACCTCGGCATTTTTAACCGTTCGGCCATCGAGATGTTCAGTAATATTGAGCTCCCGTAGTATTTCCAGTAAAAAATAGTGTCGGCAACGGATCACTTCTGTTTACCGCCCGCCATGTTTTCGATCTGTCCTGAGCATGCGCAGAGGCAAAAAGAGGCCACGCTGAAGTTGCACACATGCGCAGTGGGCATTATTTTACCCCAACGATCCGAATGGCTGTGTACATGGACACCAATCGGATTGATGATTGGACAAAACCACCTCTCTCAATCGGAATGAAATTTCATTCGGATCAGGCTGAATCGGATCAGAATATTCCGATTGACATGTTTACATGACAAATTTTTGATCCGATAGGGCGTTCAATCCGATTACTTGTGCCCATGTAAACGTAGCTAGTGAAAGCAAATTTTCCCGACATGTCCACTTTTCACTCTCTGTCCGGTGCGTCCGGGGGAGGTTCCTATATTAGTGAAAGTGTCGGGTTTTCATCCAGGAGCAGGGTTCATATTACGGGGGAGCTGGAAGCCCTCAACCCACTCGGAGAGCCCGAGAAAAGATCCTGTTTCTACCAATATTACCTTATTTATATGGAGCCTAGCGGGGATTCTTTTGAGCGGAGAGGCAGAGAGCGGCAGAGCGCTGATTGTTGCGCTCCGCAGGCAGCTGCGCACGACCACAGTAACATTCTCAAAGTCATGCCACCAAAAATATAATTAACACGCGATCGTTAATGTCCACTAATATGTGGAACTTTCTGTCTTTTATTTGTGTCTGACACGATCCGCTGCTGCGGAGCTCCGTGCTCCGGTGAATTTACCTTGCGGCTGCGCGCAGTGCACTCCGCTATTTTTCAGCCGGTAGTTCCCTTTGATGTGCTTATAGCTCAAAACACGAGGTGAGAAAACTAAGAAGCAGGCAGCAGATTTTCTGGAGGACTGAGAGGAGATGCAGAAGATCAGAGACAGACAGGACAGGAAGATAGTCAAATAAAAAACAAGAAAACAAAACAAAGAGCTTGAAAATGAAAATGTAGGTAAATGTATCCCACTGCACCATTTTACCTTTATAAAGCAATAATTTATAGCAAAGTTCTATATATTTGATGCAATTTAGATCACCATCAAAACTCAGCCCCACACCCAGGGCCGTCTCGACGGATTTTAGGGGCAAAGGCAAAATAGACCCCCCCCATCTCTGAGCTCCCCCAGAATCCTCTGTGTAATTATACTCTGTCCAGGAGTATTAATTATACAGTGTTTGCAAAAACGAAAGCCACTATCTGTGGATTCTCTGAAAGTTTTCACCATTTCAAGAGACTTAATGAAAGAAGCATCCAAACAAACTTAATACGTTGTGTAACATCACAACATATTATGGGCATGCACACACGCTTGTGGGAAGGAGAAGTTAAAAGCAAATATTTTGCCTCTGACTTTCTTGAACATTCTGCTGCTACAGATTTAGTGGAAAAGATGTGTAAAACATTGTCTGAAGCTAGAATTACAATTAGAATTGCTCCAAAGCATGAATGTTAATAGCTGAGATATTGCATTTTCATTTAGGAGAATTACTATTTTTTGTTGATGGCCTGTTAAAAAAGATTTAACTGACTTTAAAACAGTAACTGGAAAGGCTACAGATAGAAGAATAGAATAGAAATAGAATACAAAATCCCTTTGTTGTCCCTCAGTGGGGGAAGGTTTGGTGTCACAGCAGCAATGATATTCATTACAGGAGCAAAAAAGGAGAGTAAATTCAATTTCAATTCAATTCAGTTTATTTATATAGCGTCAATAAGAGTCGTCTCAAGGCTCTTCACAAAGTAAACATTCCAATACAGTTCAGTTCATTAAGCCAATCAGTAAAAAAGTTTCCTATATAAGGAACCCAGCAGATTGCATCAAGACACTGACTGTGTGTTGATACAATCCTCATACTAAGCAAGCATGTAGCGACAGTGGGAAGGAAAACTCCCTTTTAACAGGAAGAAACCTCCAGAGGATCCTGGCTCAGTATGAGCAGCCATCCGCTACGACTCACTGGGGGTTGAGAAGACAGAGCAGGCACACGCACACCCCACACACACACCATATATATCAAGTAGTGTTTCTATGGCTACACTGTGATTTCTTAGTAGAAGTTCTATTTAGTAAGAGAAACTTTATTGTCTTTATCTGAGTGAATCTATAATTAATTCAATAGGTGAACTAGTAGTAGCACATTCTATGTTAAAGAAAGTGAGATGTAATATCAGGAGAGGGAGAATGTTAAGTGGTTGGCAGCAGTGTGCCAGCCGATGGCCCCCTCCATGAGGCCACTACAGCTCAGCAGTACGCCAGTGTAGCTTCTTCTGGAAATAAAGTTAACAGCTGAAATAAATGCAATTAAAGAGTGGTGGTAGAAGAGAGTAGCAGAGTGTGGAAAGTGGTCAGTATGTCCTCCAGCAGTCTAAGCCTATAGCAGCATAGCTACAGAGATAACTCAGGATAACCTAGCCTTTTAGATGGAGGCATGTGGGAGGCAGGGCCAGGGAGAAAAGTCTTTAACGACTGTAGTCCCCGCTGTACACTCCACCTCCCTCTGCTCCCCACTCGTCTAAACCTGGGCTAACATCAGAATTTAACCATAAGCCCTATCAAATAGAAAAGTTTTGAGCCTAGTCTTAAAAGTAGACAAGGTGTCTGCCTCACGGACTAAAGCTGGGAACTGGTTCCACAGGAGAGGAGCCTGATAGCTAAAAGATCTGCCTCCCATCCTACTTTTAGATATTCTAGGAACCACCAGTAAACCTGCAGTCTGAGAGCCAAGTGCTCTGTTAGGAACATATGGAACAATCAGATCACTGATGTATGATGGAGCTTGTTTATTAAGAGCTTTATATGTGAGAAGGAGGATCTTAAAATCTATTCTGAATTTAACAGGCAGCCAATGTTGAGAATAAAGAGTAAACAACAAGAAAACAAAATAGAAATACTTAAAATTAAAAAATGTTGAATATATATACATTTTAAAGAATAAAAAGATTTTAAAAATTAGACAAAATAAGTAACCAATACCACTGATGTGTGTTTTATTTCAAATTGACTCGTTGAGCTCGCCTAAATGATATAAACATCATTTTCTACCTCAACATTTTAATTATTTCAGACCAGACAATCGGATCGAATCGTGATTAATTGATTCAAAACCTTATGAATCAAAATCGAATCGATTTAGGAAATTAGCCGCAATACCCAGCACCAACACAGATGGCTTGAAAATGTCACAATATCTGATTGAGCATTAAAAACTTTGGTCTCACATATTGCCATTGGGAACATGGTGGAGAAGGGTGATCTCCATGTGTCCAAGGCCTTTGAGGGCATCAAGACCAGTGCGTGTGTGCATGTGTGCGTGCGTACGTACGTGCAAATGCGTGTGAGAAGAGGGTAAAGTACTGCAAGTGAAAAAATGATTTCGTTTTGGTCATGGAACATTATTTAAAGGTTATGGGAATGTCTTGGAAAAGTCATGGAAAATCTTAACTGGAAATGTGTACGAACCCTGTAATAAAAATGATCTCTTTCAATTAGACGTGTTAAAAACTGTGGTGTCTCATTAATCTAGCTTAGTAACAAAATTGTGAATTAATTTTGAGTAATTTGTTAATTTACCTGGAAGCTTTTGAAAAAAATTACTTAATTTTCTATAAAAATCTTAATAAAAAAATCAAATTGCATAATATGTTAAACTGATGTCTCATTGGTCTAGCTTTGTAACACCATTGGAAATTGGGTTTGAGTATTTTGATCAATTTATCTGGAAGCTATTGAAAAACTAACTATTTTTCATTAAATTACTCATAAAAAAAGATCAGATTGTATGAAATATATTTCAAACTGATGTGTCTAGTTAAGTAACACAACTGAGAATTGATTTTGAATAATTTAATCAATTAAGCTGGAAGCTTTAGATTTTTTGTATGCTTTCTCAAATGACTAGAAATTGTTGACGGTCCCTAAGCGGACCACCACTTTCATCAGCTGACTGCCGTCTCTATGTGTCAGTCAGTCTAAAAACATCCAGACTCTGGAACCGAACATGAAAACGACACATAAATGATGAAAACGCCAATAAAATATGTGGAGAATTAGAGCTGAAGCGGACTTCCGGCATCGCCATGGAAACATGTAAACGCTGAGCGTTCTAACTAAATATCTCCAGCTACAGAGCTTTACTCAAGCAGCTGTTGGTCTATATTTTAGTTATATCTTTGTAGTCCTCGTAGGCACAAATGGATAATTCTTGCTCCATCTGGGAGGAGAACGAGAGACCTTCCTATCCTTCCATTCTCATTTATCTAGCATCGATTAACACGGGCTGCCTGTGGACACGCGTGAGCCTCGCACGTCATTCCTCGCTTGAATTAGAGGGGATTGAATCCACCTGAGAATCGTTGGTGGACCCGGCGAAACCTGGAGAGAAGGGGAGTGCTACGTCAATCAGGGATTTATCAGGAAAGCCTTGATGTTCTAAATTCGCTTTCTGGAACCCCCCACCCCCTGGTCTCAGTGGAATCAATCATCCAATTAGGTGGAACAGCAGAATGAATGTCTCTTTAATGAATATGACCTTTTCTATCATGTTTTGCTACAGCCTCGAGAAACGTGTTACACAGAATCTAATTTATTTCAAATGCAGACCTTATCATTATTAGACAACAACAAAATAATCATAATCATCCCAAGTAATGCTTTTTAAACGGGTGGTTGTAATACATAGCCAATGTCAACAACTAATGCAAAATATAAATCGTGTCAATTTTAGATTAGCTTTGCATGTAAAAGACATTTGCCAAGCAAATTGTTTATTCAATCAGCAGCTTGAAAGAAATTCTATAGAGTAAATGTGAGCTAAATTGGCAGCAGAGTGGACAAAAATTCTACATTACAGAATAGTAATGATGACTGGGGTTGGGGCAAAGGTGAGAGTTTGTGTGTGTGTGTGTGGGGGGGGGCAATAAAATCCCCTCGGGGGCCTTAAATGGCCCCTGAAGCACATGAAAAACGGAAATGTTCGGGACTCTGTCTGTAAGATGTTTGTGTCTGAATACAAATATCCGGTAAACCTTTTCCTGAATTAGACCGGACGAAGCCCCTAGTAACAGGACCGGACTCGTCACGGACAGGGTGGCTGCTTCAGACTGAGATCGAGTTCCGGACAGGGAGGAGGAGGAGGAGGGGAGCGGGGGACGCTGGTGCGCACCTAGATTACATATATCACGTACCAGAAAACTTCGCCACTTGGTCGTGAATGTTTCCATATACGCCGGGTAGCTCGCTCCTGTAGCATGCGGCGAACCATGGCAGCTCGCCTCCTACGGTACCTTCTCCTGAAAGCGCGACGGAGCGCATCACAGCGCTTCCGTGATTCCTTTATTAACCATTGAGCTTCATCATCCAGGTGACCAGGTCTCTTATGCGACTTCGTGTGCGCAGAATTGTGCTTAACGTAAATCCGATCAGTGAGAGGAATTCTATCACATACTAGCTTTGTTTGGGGAGATGACGCATGTACGCCCGCTGCATTATGCAATATCTGGGTACAGCCTTCCCACCCCCTCCCCCGCAGACATCTGGAACTTTTCCCTGCTGTGTGAAGGCAGCCGAAAGGACAAGTTCCGGTGCAAATGTGGTGTGTCTGAAAACACAGTTCTGGTTAAAGACTGGACTGAATTGTCCACACATATTCCAGAATGTCAATCTGAAAAGGGCTTGAGATGAAGGGTTACATCACATCCTTTGAAATGAGTTTCTTTAGAACGATTGTAAATATTAATATCTTATCTGTTGTGAACTCTGTTAACAACCTCAGTTTCAATGAAGTCTGGAGGTGGAACAGCTAGCTAGCTCTGCCTGTAATGGCTGTAGGGGTTGAGCCTACATCATTTTAATAGTAAAAGCTAACTAAAAATTAACAAAAACCAAGGGCCCCATTTATAAGATTTTGCTTAGAATCTTTACTAAAACACTACTCAAACTCAACAAAATACACTGCTCACAAAAATGAAAGGAACACTTTAAAGAAACACATATCCGAAGAGACGGCATCCATCCCACTTTGGATGGTGCAGCTCTTCTTTCTAGGAATATGGCCAATTTTATTAGTCCTCCCTGACAACCCAGGGTCCAGACCAGGAAGCAGAGTGGTAGTTTAACCCTCCCCTCTGCAGCTTCTGTACTGTTACCCACCCATTCCCCCATCCAGACAGTGTCCTGCCCACGGCCAGAATCAAACAGATTAAAAATCATGAAAATCTCATCAAAATAAAAACAAACTCTACTGAACAGAAAACAATTAAACAATTAAATGTGGTTTATTGAACATTAGATCTATCTTTTCAAAGACTTTATTAGTTAATGATTTGATTTGTGATAATCAGATTTCTCTGTTTTGTCTCACAAAATTCTGGCTGCAGCAAGAGGACTATGTTAGTTTAAATGAGTCCACTCCTTCTAATTATTTAAATCAGGGGTCCCCAATCCTGGTCCTGGAGGGCCGCTATCCAGCAGGTTTTGTGGTTTCTCTGCTCAAACACACTTGATTCAGTGGTTGAATCACCTGTGCAGCAGCTTATCAAGCTCTGCTGAAGCCTGCTAATCACTTGCTAATTGAAATCAGGTGTGTTGAAGCAGAGTTACAACTAAAACCTGCTGGATACCGGCCCTTGAGGACCAGGATTGGGGACCCCTGATTTAAATCATCATATTGCTCGTAGTACAGGGTGAGGAGGAGGAGTAGCAACCATCTTTCATTCAGATTTATTAATCAGTCCCCTACCAATTATTAGCTACAGCAGTAGCAGCTTTAGGCACGGGCAGACCGGGCGGCTGCCCGGGGCGGCATTTTTTCATGACACAGAGGGGGCGCACAATCGCTGAGTAAAAAAAAAAAAAAGAAGAAAGAAACCTGCGTGCCGCAACATGGTTTTCTATTAGCTGTCATATCTGTGTCTGGATTGGAACCAGCACGTTGGCGCCCCCTGCAGCTGCAGGCGCTCCTGCTGACTGAGAGGGTTCAGGCGAGCGCCGTGTGTGTGAAGAAGAGAATAGG
>SSNS01000950.1:72868-102966 GCA_006937985.1 Aphyosemion australe
ATATGAAGGCAACACAGGTTGTAAGTGTATATTAGCTATATTAGCCTATTATCAAAATGACTACAAATACATGATGAGCATTCATGATTAAATGTTTATTTTCCTGCAGCTCATCCTGGAGAGAACAACACACCACGTGACTCTGCTGTAGATATTTGGTGCTTTACGTTTTAACTTCCATTACAATATTAATCAGTGGTATTAATTTGATCATTTCTTCTTGAGCCCATCACAGCTCACATACCTGCATAACAGCGCTGTCTGTCTGATATCGATCACATCACACGACTCATCACAGGTAGTTGAGGACGCTGGAGCTGAATTAATGTCTTTGATTTGCTGATTGGTGACGTCTCCTGTCGTTTTAATGGTCCTTGTCTTTGTGGAGAGAGGAATGTCTTTAACTTTCTGGATTATCTCGGTTTTGTTTTTGAAGTCTGAAATAGGTGCTCTGATATTTTGATGAATGAATCCTTCATGTAATCACCATCCGTGAACGGTTTTCCCTGCTTTCATCTCTCAGGTTGCAACAAAACCTGCGGAGTTTGGAGATGTAATCCACTTCTTAAATCTACTTTTATAACCTGACACACGGGAGGCGACATGCGGCAGCAGCAAAAGCCAGCGGCGCCTCTGTTCCAGCAGGGTGAATAGCGAGTCTTCCGTTGTTTTGATTGGCCGTCAGATTGGAGGGAATTTTGGGTTAATAAAGCAGCTCAGAGTTGAAACAGCAGTAGATATGAAGTCTCACAAGGTTTTGCTGGAGTTAAGTGAAGTCTTGTAAAGCTCTGGGACATCTGACACGGCAAATATGAACTTTTCCTCCATGTTTACCTGGAGATGTACTGAGAAGCATCCTGTCCCCTCATTGGTCAGTCAGTGAAACCTCCGCTGATTGGTCCTTGTCCGAGCGACAGCGGTGAAAAGTTGAAGTTTTTCCAGGTAATCCTTCCACGTCGACAATGAAAGCAAATAATCCGGTCCATTCTTCCTTGAATCCTCTGTTCTCATCAGCTATCTTTCTCTTTTTCCCTTTGGCCCTGACACACCCGCTGGTTTGTTTACATCCATCTGCCTGGCACCGCGCCGCCATATGAGCGCCGCACTGAAACGTGTGTCGCAGGCTATGACGCAAATTTTCGTTGACAGAAATGTTAAAATTTAATATTTATTATGTGCATTGGAAAACGTTAAGAATGTTTGTCCTCCTACAGAAACGATAATAAAACAAAAAATATATTCCCCATCCATTTTCATACTCTTGTGGGGACATTTGTGAAGAAGCTCCAGGGAGCCACTAGGGGTCGCTAAAAGAGCCGCATGCGGCTCCAGAGCCGCATGTTCCCGACCCCTGAGTTAGGTAGACTACAGGCTTGTCTTGAAGACATAAAAATCTGGATGACTATAAACTTTCTGCTGTTAAATCCAGACAAGACTGAAGTTATCATCTTTGGACCAGACCCTCAGAAAAGGAAACTGCTTAGTCAGTCACCTGATCTAAACGGTATTAAATTAGCCTCAAAGAACAAAGTAAAGAACCTCGGTGTAATCTTTGACCAGGACATGTCATTCAAATCCCACGTTAAACAGGTTTGTAGGATTTCCTTTTTCCACCTTCGGAATATTGCTAAGATTAGAAGCATCCTTTCCAGGAGTGATGCTGAAAAACTGGTTCATGCATTTATTACCTCAAGGTTGGATTACTGCAGTAATTCATTACTATCAGGAGGTCCACAGAATGTAGTCAAAAGTCTTCAGCTGGTCCAAAATGCTGCAGCTAGAGTTCTGATGAGAAATAAAAAGAGAGACCACATCTCTCCTGTTTTAGCTTCCCTACATTGGCTGCCTGTTAAATTCAGAACAGATCCTCCTTCTCACATATAAAGCTCTTAATAATCAAGCTCCATCATACATCAGTGATCTGATTGTTCCATATGTTCCTAACAGAGCACTTGGCTCTCAGACTGCAGGTTTACTGGTGGTATCTAAAAGTAGGATGGGAGGCAGATCTTTTAGCTATCAGGCTCCTCTCCTGTGGAACCAGCTCCCAGCTTTAGTCCATGAGGCAGACACCTTGTCTACTTTTAAGACTAGGCTCAAAACTTTTCTATTTGATAGGGCTTATGGTTAAATTCTGATGTTAGCCCAGGTTTAGACGAGTGGGGAGCAGAGGGAGGTGGAGTGTACAGCGGGGACTACAGTTGTTAAAGACTTTTCTCCCTGGCCCTGCCTCCCACATGCCTCCATCTAAAAGGCTAGGTTATCCTGAGTTATCTCTGTAGTTATGCTGCTATAGGCTTAGACTGCTGGAGGACATACTGACCACTTTCCACACTCTGCTACTCTCTTCTACCACCACTCTCTAATTGCATTATTTCCTGTTATTTCAGCTGTTAACTTTATTTTCTCTCTAAGTGTTTTTCTCCCCAGAAGAAGCTACACTGGCGTTCTGCTGAGCTGTGGTGGCCTCATGGAGGGGGCAATCGGCTGGCACACTGCTGCCAACCACTTAACATTCTCCCTCTCCTGATATTACATCTCACTTTCTTTAACATAGAATGTGCTACTATTAGTTCACCTATTGAATTAATTATAGATTCACTCAGATAAAGACAATAAAGTTTCTCTTACTAAATAGAACTTCTACTAAGAAATCACAGTGTAGCCATAGAAACACTACTTGATCTATATGGTGTGTGTGTGTGTGTGTGTGTGTGGGTGGGTATGTGTGTGTGTGTGTGTGTATGGGTGTGTGTGGGTGTGGGGTGTGCGTGTGCCTGCTCTGTCTTCTCAATCCCCAGTGAGTCGTAGCGGATGGCTGCTCATACTGAGCCAGGATCCTCTGGAGGTTTCTTCCTGTTAAAAGGGAGTTTTCCTTCCCACTGTCGCTACATGCTTGCTTAGTATGAGGATTGTATCAACATACAGTCAGTGTCTTGATGCAATCTGCTGGGTTCCTTATATAGGAAACTTTTTTACTGATTGGCTTAATGAACTGAACTGTATTGGAATGTTTACTTTGTGAAGAGCCTTGAGATGACTCTTATTGACGCTATATAAATAAACTGAATTGAAATAAACTGAATTGAATAGATACATCAGATCTCAATATGAAGTTGGATATCTATACAAATAACGACAGGGCAATGTCTTAGGAACAAAAGGATGCCAAGTCTTTTAATGGAAATAAAAGTTTTCAGCCTACAGAGGGCTCAATTGTGTAGACACCCTAAAATCAGAGTGAAATGAAGATGTGGCAGGCTAGTCCATTATTTCAAAAACTTAATTTCTGCAACTCAAAATGCTTTTCAGTATCTTGTGTGGCCCCACGAGCTTGTGTGCATGCATGACAACGTCAGGGCATGCTCCTAATGAGACAACGGATGGTGTCTTGTGGCATTTCCTCCCAGATCTGTGTGAGGGCATCCCTGAGCTCTTGTACAGTCTGAGGAGCAACCTGGCACCACCTAATGGACCGAAACATAATGTCCCACAGATGTTCTATTGGGTTTAAGTCAGGGGATCGTGAAGGCCATTCAGTTGTTTCAATTCCTTCATCCTCCAGGTACTGCCTGCATACTCTTGCCACATGAGGCCGGGCATTGTCGTGCATTAGGAGAAAACCAGGACCTACTGCATCAGCGTAGGGTCTGACAAAGGGTTCAAGGATTTCATCTGGATACCTTATGGCAGTCAGAGCACCATTTCCTAGGCAGTAAAGGTCTGTGCGTCCCTCCATGGATATGCCTCCCCAGACCATCACTGACCCACCACCAAACCTGTCATGTTGAACGACGTTGCAGGCAGCATAACGTTCTCCTTGTCTTCTCCAGACTCTTTCACGTCTATCACAGGTGCTCAGGGTGAACCTGCTCTTGTCTGTAAAAAGTACAGGGCGCCAGTGGCGGACTTGCCAATTCTGGTGTTCTTGAGCAAATGCCAGTCGAGCTCTACGGTGCTGGGCAGTGAGCACAGGGCCCACTACAGGACGTCGGGCCCTCAGGCCATCTTCATGAAGTCTGTTCCTGATTGTTTGGGTAGAGACATTCACACCAGTGGCCCTCTGGAGGTCATTCTGTAGGGCACGAGCAGTGCTCAGCCTGTTCCGCCTTGCACAAAGGAGCAGGTATCGGTCCTGCTGATGGGTTGTGGACCTTCTACGGCCCTGTCCAGCTCTCCGAGAATAACCGCCAGTCTCCTGAAATCTCCTCCATGTTCTGGAGATTGTGCTGGGAGACACATTAAACCTTCTTGCTGCAGCACGTGTGGATGTGCCATCCTGGAGAAGTTGGACAACCTGTGCAACTTCTGTAGGGTTAAGGAATCGCCTCATGCTGCCAGTAGAGATAATTACTCAAGCCAAAACTAGCACGAGTGGAAAACCAGCCAAAAAAGATCAAGAGGGAGAAACTTGAAATGACCTCCACATGTTAAACCAGTCCTGTTTTGAGGGTTTTGTAATTGTTGCCACTTTAGTGCACCTGTCGTTAAGTCCATGAACACCAATACAGCTGAAAGTGATTAACAATGCCCTCAGCTGCTTAATCAACCAGAAAATTATCAGACAGGTTTCATTGATTTCATGCCAGGCCCAATAAAAAAAGTGTTCCTTTAATTTTTGTGAGCAGTGTATATTGATGCTAATTAATTTTCTGACCAATAAAACAGCCTATGTACAGCAGGACGTAAATCAATTCAATTCAGTTTATTTAAACCACCAAATAGTTCCCGAGCGCGGCCACAGCTGCAGCTCACCGCTCCCCACCATGGGGATGGGTCAAATGCGGAGATGTAATTTCACCATTGTGTGATGAATACTTGGGACTTTAACTGTATGTAGCGCCACAACACATCAAGTCATCTCAAGGCACTTCACAAAGCAAACCTACTTATCAGTGAACTGAGATGTGTTTATTATTCCTGCTAGTTAGAAGTTTCCTACCTAAGGAAACGCAGCAGACTGCATCGAGTCAATGACTTTACAGCAACACCTCCCCTTGAACAGGAAGAAACCTCCAACAGAATGTGTTGTAGATCAAGTCAGTTGCTATAAATAATCCAGTCACTGGGTATTATTGTCTCCTTATCTGTTGCAAAGTTCAACAAGGTGAAACTTTGTAAGAACCTATGACACATACCTTTTTTTCTATTTTGAGTTAATGAAACATGCGTTAAGTCTCATTGACTGAGCCGACAAAGGTCACTCAATTATATTCAGACAAATTTTCAGCCATAAAAAATTCAGACTGAAAGTGTCTGACTCATGCCCTGGCCTGAAAAATAACAAGGACTCCTGTGCAGATGAATCTGCCACAGCCGTTATGATGTACCTCATTATCAAACAGGCAGTATTACCACACAAGGAAAAAATGTGCTCTCGGCAACACCTACACATTTCACAGACCCTACCAGTTATGTTGCAAAGTAAGGGGGGGGCTTTTATTTACTTTCTTAATCATGCATATAATGAGTAGCAGAAGCTGAGGAGTAAAGGTTTGTCAAAGGGTTGAAAATTATGACTCACTCCAAGTCAGCCATCGGAAGTCTGGAATGAGTCAGAATGTCCACCTGTTTTATCTTGGCAGACAAAGGCACCAGCACCAGCTCAGTAGCTCTTCGAGTAGTTGCCAAGGGTGATGCAAAAGTGTCAATGGCATGTGTTTTACAATTTTCAAAGAGAAACATACGCAGGGGCAAAAGGTGACAAAATGCAGTCTTCAAAGGAACATTATTACAACAAAGAAGCTCATTGGTGGCATCAGTTTGAGTCATTCAAAACAGTCTGTCACTATACCTGTCAGAAAGTCATCCCACTGAAACAAACAGACAACAATCCTCTTCTGTTACCAGGCTGACATCAGGAGAAAACGAACGCCACGCAGACAACATTATCTTCAAAACTCCAGTGTGGCTCTCTTTTTCTTCTCACAAAATAATGTAAGCAGTTTATCTGTATGTACACGTAAGCAGCTTTAATTCAGCACATTTTATGGTGACTGACGCAACTGACAATTTATTCAAAACAAACAAGGAAATAAATAAATTAGCAAACATCGTCAACACGGTTCAAAGCTGTGCTTTCAAGCCTCAGCTCACTGATTGAGGAACTTGAAAAGGGGCCCCAGGAGATGGTGGGGTTTCATACGCCACCATGATTTATAGCCAACCAAAACAAATCAACAAGTTTAACTTTAATTGTTTTCTTTGCAATAGGGAGGTGGGGGTAGTTAATACTGACCAATGATTGATGGCACGGGGCACCATGTTTGGCTGGTACTTTGTCTTTTGAGGTGCAGCTGAGGAATTGAACCATCTGATAGAAGCAATTAATTTCAGGGAATGTTTTTTGTACTTTTTTTCCTCCTCAATTTAGCAATTGCACTGGTTCTAAAAATATCCTACAAACTTTACTGTTGTGATATCATCCAGTCTCATCTGCTCTTACAGGTTGTCCTATTGCAGTGATCCCCACCTCCCTTCCGCAAGGGCCAGTAACCAGTTTAATAATAAATAATAATAATACATTTTATTTAAAAGCGCCTTTCAAGTCACCCAAGGACACTGTACAAGATAAAAATAGAGCAAGATAAAAACGTTAAAAAATATATAAAAACACTAAGACATAATAATTAAAACTAGGTGGTAAAAGCTTGTGTGAACAGGTGTGTTTTGAGTTTTGATTTAAAAAGTGAGAGAGAGTGAGTGGTGCGAAGGTCAGGGGGAAGAGAATTCCAGAGGTGGGGAGCAGAGCGGCTGAATGCTCTACTCCCCATGGTGACGAGGCGAGCGGGGGGAGCCGAGAGTTGAGGAGCAGAAGAGGAACGAAGTGAGCGGACAGGAGTGGAGATGTGAATGAGATCAGATATGTAGGATGGAGCCAGGTTATGAAGAGCTTTGAAAGTGATGAGCAGAATTTTGAAACTGATTCTCTGTTTAATGGGCAGCCAGTGAAGTTGTTGCAGGACAGGGGTGATGTGATGAGATGATAGAGTCCTAGTGATGACACGTGCTGCAGCATTCTGGAGAAGTTGCAGTTTATGGAGGGATTTGTTGGGGAGACCAAAGAGAAGTGAGTTGCAATAATCAATCCTGGATGTGACGAGGCTGTGGACAAGGATGGCAGTGGTGTGAGGAGTGAGAGATGGACGGAGACGGGAGATGTTACGCAGATTTAAAATAAGCAGACCGGGTAATGTTGTTGATGTGAGATTGAAAAGAAAGTGTGCTGTCGAGGATGACACCCAAGTTCTTAACATGAGGAGAGAGAGTTACTGCTGAGCTGTCAATAGAGATGGAGAAACTGTTAGATCTGGAGAGAGTGTGAGGTGTCCCTACGAGGAGGACTTCAGTTTTAGAACTGTTCAATTTGAGGAAGTTGGAAGTGAACCAAGAATGGATTTCTTGGAGACAGAGGGTCAGGGAGGAAGGTGGGAGTGAAGCTGAGGGTTTGGCTGAAAGGTAGAGCTGGGTGTCATCCGCGTAACAATGAAAGTTAATGTTGTGTTTGCGGAAAATGTAACCTAGTGGGAGAAGATAGATGATGAACAGAAGAGGCCCCAGGACAGAGCCCTGGCAAGAGGAGTGTGAGTGATTCCTATAGATGACAGTCTGCTGAGGAGAGTGCTGTGGGAGATGGTGTCAAATGCTGCTGTGAGATCAAGAAGGATGAGAATGAACAATAAACCAGAGTCAGAGGCAGTGAGCAGGTCGTTTGTGATTCTCAGGAGTGCTGTTTCAGTGCTGTGGAGAGGACGGAAGGATTAGTGATGTTGTTCAGGAGAGAAAAAAGAGTTTTTGAATTATTTTGATTAGAATTAATTAAACCAGAATAATAATCAGATTTAGCTGATGAGAGATGGTCCTTGTAGAGCATTATGTGATTAGAGTACATTTCTTTGTGTATGACAAGTCCAGTTCTATTGTAGAGTCGTTCCAGTTGGTGTCCTTTAGCTTTGAGCTGACGGAGGGCAGGGGTGAACCATGGTGATGAGTGGGTGAAGGAAACAGGTCTGGTTTTCAGCGGGGCATGGGTATTCAGAAGGGTGGAGAGGTTGCTGTTGTAGTGGGAGACCAGGGCATCAGGTGAACAATTGGCTTTAGGGCTGCGGAGATTGATGGTGTCAGAGGAAAAGGTGTCAGAATTTATATTTTTGATATTGCGGAATGAAATAGTGCGGGGAATGATGATTTTGGACGGAGACAGATTAATATTGAAGGTGATGAGCAGATGATCAGAGTATGGGACGAGGTGAGATTTACAGTCAGTGGGAGTGATACCAGAACAGCAGACCAGATCCAGGATATGTCCTTTACTGTGGGTTGGGAAATTAATGTGTTGTTGTAGTCCAACGTTTTCCAGGCAGGATAAAAAGTCGTTGGAGAGAGCATTGTTAATATTGTCCACATGAATATTGAAGTCACCCAGGATGATTATATTTTGAGACAGGGAGGAAAAATAAGAGAGCAGGTGAGAAAAGTCATTTAAAAAGTCTTTGTTGTATTTAGGAGGGCGGTAGATGGTTGCCACAATTGTAGGAGATGGTCCAGGCAGCAGTGAAGCAGAGAACTCAAAGGAGGAAAACGCAGGAGCAGCAGGTACAGGGATGACTTTCCAACTCTTGCGGTGTAATATCGCGAGACCTCCGCCCCGGCCGGCAGCGCGAGGATGACAGATGTAAACAAACCGCGGCAGGGCTGACTCGTTGAGAGAGATGAAGTCATTTGGCTGCTGCCAAGTTTCAACCAGAAATAAAAATTCAAGTCTATGGTCCACGATGAGGTCTCTAATGAGATGGCCCTTGTTGTTGAGGGAGCGAATGTTGAGGAGACCGCAGCTGACCAGGGTGGAAGTCCTGTTGGTGGAGGAGATAGCAGATCTGGGCAGGCTGGAGAGGACGTTGTGGTTGATGTTCCGGATGACTTTACGGGAGCAGCAACGTGTGGAGAACCAGATGGATTTTATGGAGTCAGGATGACTGCAGTGAGATGAGCCTTGACGTGATCTACGATGAATATATCTATGACGGGGCTGGAATGCGATGACAGGTGGGATGTGGGAACCAGGCGGTGGCTGTGGAGTGTGGATGTGGCGCCGGAGTTTTAAAAGTTCAGCAGCTGAGTACTGGAGGACAGCACCTGCTGGCAGGTGGACGAGGGACAGAAGGAGCCAGCCAACTGCGAGCCATCGCAATGTTTGTAAAATCCACATCTTTCCCCAGGGACGGAAGCGAGCGGGCCAGGTAAGAATCCGCCCAGAACTCGACGGCCGCCACAGACAAACAATCTGCCAGTGAGCGATAATTGTCAATAAAATCCTTGCAAACACGGGTTAAAACAGCATCCAGTGTTGCCCAGACAGAGTAAAATGGTAAAAAGACTATAAAAGTTTTAAAAAGTAAAAAAAAAGGTTAAAATGTTTGCCGGGTAGCCGCGGCGACATACACGCCAGCGTTCACTCAAACTGGAAAGTTGTAGAGGTTACCAAGAGGTTGAACTGTCTTTCCTGCTTCAACACACCTGGTCCACCAGTGAATGTCTGCACTGTCAACACGCTACAGAAGACGTCGTGCTTCTCCGAGGGCTTCTTCTCAAACGCTAATGTTAGATGAGGGTCTCCTTCAAAGTTCATACTGCCCGCTCCCGCAAGATTTGTGTTGGGTCCCGTGGGACCCAATCCCAATGCAGCCCTCTAGTTCACATGACTTAGAATATGACATGGTTTTTGTTACTAATGGGCTGGTATTTCAGAACCTTCTGATCTACTGGGATTTTCACCCACTTTCACTGAATGAAACTAAAAGGATGACGTCTCATTTGAAACGACTTTGGCATCGACTTTGGACTATTTAGACTTTTTTTAGGCATTTCTTTGAGTCAAGAGCAGATAGAGGAACTTCAGTCCTTTATTTAGAAAAAGGATGTATTTGCATCTTCTTCAAAAGATTATAGTGGACTAACTCATTGACTGACAGTCATAGCGGTGAGTATATCACATTGTTCATCGTCCAATAGCATGTGGAGACAGTTTGAAAGACAACCATAGAGCCCGCCCTTTGACTGACTTGGAACGAGGAGTGGAGTAACGCCGCATATAAAATAATCTTTTGAAAAACCTTTTTATTGATCCCCTCTGTAATGTGTGCCGTGCCCGGTAGCTGACAGTATAATTAATGTCTTGCTGGTGTTTTTCTGTTAGACCTCTTTTTTCCCCTTACTTGAGCTGCTCATGTGGGTGTAGGCCCCTGGGCATGTGCCCATATCCAGCCTTTATATAGCACCTTAAATGGGCCTAGAGCCTGCCAAGACACTTTATGACACAAGAGGCACTCAGATACACAAGCACACAAGTGTAAACTGTTTCCAACATGTTTTAGCTTTAACTCTGTTTCAACACACCTGATTTCAATCAGCAGGTGATTAACAGGCTTCTGCAGAGCCTGGTGAGCTGCTGAACAGGTGATTCAACCACTGAATCAGGTGTGTTGGAGCAGAGAAACAATGAAAACATGCCGGCCCTCCAGGACCAGGAGTGAGTACCAATGAGCTATAACATAGTGAAACTAAACAGGGGGAGGCAGACAGTACTCTGTCTCACTGATAGGTGCAGTGCTGAGCCCCACACACACAGCTGGCAGCTGGACGCTACGGCGGTGGTGGTGGTGGGGGGGGGGGTGCCAACAGGTCTGTAACGGTGAACTAGACAAATTTGCCTCAATACTATTTTGATTTTCTTCCTGGTGTTGAATAGTATGACATTGATTAAAGCAGTGGTTCTCAATTAGTGGGGCGGGGTGCGGGGGAGGTGCGAGTGACCGCACCCAACCTGAATACCCCCCCCATTCAGAGCTTTTCCTGATGGAGGATACAAAACAGAAGCCAGATACAACACACACCACGCTCCGGGATACCCAGACAACACAACCACCTGTCTGAGAATCCGTGTGTGTGTGTGTGTGTGTGTGTGTGTGTGTATGTGTGTGTGTGTGTTTGGACTACTTTATTTCAGTTCACTAGGCTCCAACGACCTCCACAGTCACCAGATCTCAGTCCAGGGGCCTCCTTGATAAACGCTCATAAACACATGGCACAAAACGGGGTCTGAAAACTGTGTAAGTGACTTTCCACGCAAACTTTGTGATTTATAAAGAAAAACTCGACGGAAAAATTTGTGCAACTTTAAGCAAACTTTGGACCTGGTGTAAGCACATTCTGGAAATGGCAAACCAGCAGGGTGAAATGGTAAAATGCTTACTTCTAAACCCTCATAAAACCAACAACCCCTGTTGTATAAATAAGGCCCCTGAACCTTTGGGGAGAAAAGGACATTCACATGATGGATGTCACTGTGTGATGCTACAATGTCAATATGGACCAGAACCTCTGAATAATGTTGCCAACACTGTTTTGACTCTATGGAATGAAGAATTAAGGCTAGGGCTAGGCGATATGGACCAAAACTTATATCTCCATATCTTTTAGATGAATTCCGATATACGATATATATCTCGATATTTTTCCTCCTGTAAATTATTTACAAGTTAACGCCCTTCAAACTGTCTTGAGAAATTGTATACATAAATGAATCAGCAGATTAAATGCATAAAAATGTATTGATTCTTGTCCAACATTAACCTTAGTGCCATTCTCCATCAGTCTGAGCTTTAGAAACACTGGTACAGCTGTCTGTTAACACACAAGTAGGTTATATCTTTATGTGTTTTACATGGTTACTTTTTATACTGGATTTGTTACTGTTTTAATGTAAACTGGACCTTGAGTCTGTAATAATATCTTTCTATCTCAGTTAAAGCTAGAGATAGGTGTCTCAAATGTCCCACAGACACTTTTATTATCTATTTATAGTTAATAGACTATAATAGAATAGACTTTATTAATCCCACAGTGGGGAAATTAACTTGTTACAGCAGCCTATAAACTTAGAGAAAGAAGAAAGGTAATAAAGTACAGTTAAACACATAAGCAGTAAGCTATTATTGTAACCGTCAATGTAATGTACAGTGGCGGCTCGTCCATAGGGGGCGCTAGGGCGCCGCCCCACCACTCACTGGAAGGAGAAGAAGAAGATAGGAATCACAAAATATATTTAAAAAAACATAAAAAGTGAACTAAACAATCTATACACACCATATGGACTAAGTGCTGTGTGTAATCTGTGTTTAATAATGTTTTTTTTTACTTTTAACACGGCCGAATCGTCGACGTACTTGTCACGTGTCCTCTCGCGGGCGCAGCAATCTTTACCATTGACTTAATATGGGCTAACTGGCGCATGTGCAGTGGGTCCCCAAACCGTCCACAACGAGAAAGAATAGGAGAGCGGTTGGTCGCATCTTTTAGCGATCGTCGCCGCCTCACCGGGTGAATTCTGCTCAGACCAGGGGGAGGAGATCGGTGATTGGTCAGGTTGTTCACCCCGCCCTGAGGGGAAAACTTTCCACAGGCTGGCACAGTGTGGCTCCATCTGTGCCAATTTGTCACAGCAGCAACACACTACTTCCACTGAATATTTTTTTGTTGTCCAACCTTTTAGCCATCTTTGCTATAATTGTGAAATCATCAGTGACAAATAAAGTTAATTGCTTCAAAACCTGACGTAGCAAACGCTACTAGTAGGTTCCAATGCGTGAAACCTCAGCCAATCGAATTGCTTGTTGTTGAGTTTTTTTCAGCTGGCTGGCTTTCGTGTTAACCAATCACAGGGAGAGAATCCACGTAAACAGGAAAATGATGAATGCGGGCGGGCAAACTCTTATAGTCTTTGGCAAAACAATGCCAGCAAACAGTCTGATCAGCTAAGCTTTTACGTTGGGATGTAGAATTTCACGAACCGAGTGGATTATTTTTACTACACCACACGGATTATGGCCATAACCTGCAGGTAAGCCTCATTTTAGCTTTTGGCTTCAGGAAACAGCATGCTGCCTCGTTAGCGGCTAGCACCGCTCCATACGGTTTGAACTAAGAGTGGTACTTCTTGTTTGTGAGTCTGGGCTTTAATCTAAACGCTGGCTGCTTCTGTGAATATCTTGCGTTGTGTCACTGTGTGTTTTTCTGGATACGTGTAGCGTCTATTTTACGGCCTCACGTTTATTTACAGCTTATGGGTGTTCTGTTTGTAGAAAGTGGATTCTATTGATTAGATTTAGCCTACTCCCCTTAAAGGAACTAGAGGCAGGATCTTTAAAAAATCTGTAAAAAATTAAACATGTATGTTCATTTTTTCAAAGCTAATGGGTGATGAAGCGTTATAAACCAAAAAGAATGAGGCCACCCATGTATCGTTCCATTTTCTTGAACAGGCTGTTTGCTGCAAAATGCGCTGCAGTTCGGTCACGAATTTCCCGCGCTGCCCTACGGATATGGCGTCAATTGACACTGCTTGCGCGTTCACGACAGCTTCAAAACAGAAAGAAAATGTGTTCGACACTGCAGATCGGTAGGTGGCGCTATTGCACCTTAAGTTGCTTGCCAACCGCCAAACTCCAAAAGAAGAACTGTGGGAATGGATTCTACTGCAACCAGCAAACGACCAAGCGTGGCACAAAGGAAGTTTATTCAGCGGCATCTCGTGAGTCAAAAACCAAATATGGTAAAAGACAGGCAGGGACCCGAATCTATATCGGATACGTGATTGACGAATGGAGGCTGCTTCAACTATATCTGGGACTCAAAAAGGATGCTGCCATGGCTCATTTCCTAGTGAGCAGGTAAGAAACATTATAGGTTGTGTTTAGAGATGATGACAATGATCTGACCTCACCGATGACTCAGAGAGAGCTAGCGTGCAGTAGCATTAGCTGTGATCATGCTACAGTAGTAGCATTAGCTGTGATCATGCTACAGTAGTAGCATTAGCTGTGATCAGGGCTGCAGCGTGGATTGCTTCGCCGCAATATTGTCCGTGAGAGCGGCGGGGAGTTGCCTTTTCAGCGTGAGATATTGGAGGTGTGGCGTGAGAGCGTGTGAAGAGGGTCAGGTAATGGTATTTTTGTGTTTGTGTAACATAGCCGTCTGTGCACGCTCCCGTGCTGGGCTGCAGTTACTCGCAGAGCCGGGCGCGTCGCTCGTGAGCATCGTTTCTTTTATCCTGCCTCTAGTTCCTTTAAGCGTGTGTGCAGTTTGTGTAATATATGGGTGAATGGATGAATGTTTTTGTCAAAAACATGCTTAATATATTCGAAAACCTTTTGAATAACTGTGTTGCCGGAAGCGCTACTGTGACCGTCAGTTGTGTGACGCTGATGCTTAAGAATCAATGGTAATTTTGCGTCCCCTAGTGGTGATATGTGGTTAGCGCCCCACCCAAAAAAAAAGTCGCCGGCCGCCACTGGTAATGTAACATCATTTAAATTCCATCCAGAGGTGGCTCATATATCCTATCATTCACAATATTACCAGTAACTATTTCTTGTCCAGTGAAAAAAATCTATCATGTTAAGCTAAATTCATGATGCAATTGCATCAACTACTCAGAGGATTACAGTCACGTGGCTCATGCAGCACGGAGTTATTAAAGTTATTAAGGCAAACATGGCAGGAATATCACATTGTTGACTCAAATCAGTGATCATATTGTAATGACTCGGACTCTGGTTGCTCTTTTATGGGTATTTATTTAGGGCTACTGTCGGCGTAACCCACGCCTTACAAACTTTTAACTTCTTTTGTGCGTTCATTCTGTGCGTTTCTTCATATATCACTTGGTTCTTTAACAGAGAAAAGATAGTTTTACCTTTCTTGCTGACGTTTCGACCACCGGCTGTGGTCATCCTCAGAGTCGCTGTCGGTGGCTTCACTTCGGATAAACGGAGAAGTGAAGCCGGCGACAGCGACTTAGCTCCGAAGCTTGACTAGTTATATCGATATAAAGATATAATGTCATCTTATATCTTGTTTGAAATTATTGTCGATGTTAAAAATATTGATATATTGCCCAACCCTAATTAAAGTAGTTCTGAGGGCAA
Source organism: Aphyosemion australe (assembly GCA_006937985.1). NCBI lineage: Eukaryota > Metazoa > Chordata > Actinopteri > Cyprinodontiformes > Nothobranchiidae > Aphyosemion > Aphyosemion australe. Next base: position 87,853 of record SSNS01000950.1, read on the forward strand.
AATGGGGTCCAACTAATAGCAGGCTGTACCTTATAACGTGGTGTCTGATTTAGTTTGATTCAAAAGGAAAAGGTTAGTTAACATCTGCACACAAATGGATTGGTGTGTAAATGTTGGTATACAACCTCTAGTAAGTGACATTTTGTGTAATAAAGTTGTCTTGTGTTTAAGCATCTTAGCTTTCTAAGTAAATGAGACAACCATTTAATTAAATGCTTTGCTGATGATGTCTCTCTTGGAATGGTGGCTGTTAACCATTAATCAGTGGTGCACACCTAATTTACAAGGACAACAGTGCAGGAATGGGGCCTGCACAGGAGTGTAGGTGGTCACGCTGCTACATTAAATCACCATTAGTAATTAGTAAGGCTGGTGGCTTCAGGCAGTGCTGAGGATATACTGTGATTGTAGGAGATCGAAACAATAAAATTATATATCTAGTGATAAGACAGCTGATCTGCACCCCATAGATCATAGCACAGAGTTTGACCATGTTAATTACAGCCATTTGATCCACAGGTGCTTCAAAGAGTAACCTTGCAGATCCTGCCAGTAACTCAGCCAGTGCTATAATAGGTCTATTTATTCTTTACATTTGTTGCAGCCGGCTGGCGACTGATGCAACAGACTGTAGATGATTTACTTCTGTTGATTATTGAATCATGTAGGAAGGAGGAAAAAAGACTTAGTCCATAGAGACGTGTCTGATTTTTAATTAGGTTTAAACAAAAACGGGTCTTTCCTCAGTCAATTCATAAGAATGACCTTCACTGTGAATTACTGTCATGAAACGTGATTAGTGCAGCTTGGAATCAGTGGCTCTGCACCATATGGAGAGGTTGGGGGGGTGCTACATGAAAATTTTAGTGTTTTTCTTTTACTTACAGTGGCTACACAATGCACCCCCCACCCACGCAGGCTGCAACAACAATAAATCAAAGATAACTGATTGTAGCGCTGTCTTGAAGTCTTTTTGCGAGCATCAATCACGTTTACGATGAATTAAAGGAACTGCTCCAAATGCTTATGATGCAGAACAAACTGAGATGGACTCAAAACAACAAGCAAATTACAATGTTGCACTCACAGCTGGGGAAAGTAAACAACATAAACGGGTTCATCAATTTCATGTTCAGATGAACACTGCAGGCACAAATCAAGTCACAATCTGTTCTGAAGTATTGATCAGAAATTTGAGTCCTGGTTTTAATTTAAATTGTTTTAATGCTTCAAGGAGAAGGTTGTTTAGTCCTTCTATCTGTTAGTTAGTGTTTAATATCCTGGGCTAGTGATTTTGAGCAGCTGAACGGTTCTCAGAATGTGTTGATCACGCGGACCTCATTTATTCATTACGCACAAAATGAAGTCTGAAAACTGCATAAGTGACTTTCCACGCAAACTTTGTGATTTATAAAACATAAAAATGTACGCAACTTTAAAGCCCCATTCCTGAACTTTGTGGATATATGGTCTCTGTCGCCCTCTAGAGGCTTGCTGCGTAACGTCACTGTCGTAACATCAAATCTCTCTCTCGGGCATAAGAGGCATGTTTACATTCCTAATGTCAGGCAAAACAACGAAAACAAACTTTTCCACCTCCACACATTGAATAAATAGTTTTATCAGGACTGTATAACAACTTTATGCCCGACCAAACACAATAACCCTGGTGATATAATTTATTACTTACCTAGCCATTAGCAGCACGGCTAGGTCAGAGTCCGTAGTTCATGCCGTTCTTTCTAAAAGAGCTCTCCAGTGAGGAAAAGACGGCCCAATAATAACTCTGGTCTTTGCTCTTGCTCTATGACGTTCTTCATGGGGGCAGCAGTAGCTCAGGAGGTAGAGCGGGTTGTCCAGTAATCGGAAGGTTGCAGGTTCGATCCCGGCTCCGGCCAGAGAATGCTGCTGTGTGTCCTTGGGCAAGACACTTAACCCGCCTTGCCTGCTGGTGGTGGTCGGAGGGACTGGTGGCGCCAGTGCTCGGCAGCCTCGCCTCTGTCAGTGCGCCCCAGGGCAGCTGTAGCTACATCGTAGCTCATCCCCACCAGTGTGTGAATGTGAGTGTGAATGGGTGGATGACTGATTGTGTTGTGAAGCGCCTTGGGGGGTTGTAGAACACTAAGAAGGCGCTATACAAATACAGGCCATTTACCATTTACCATTTTTCTTTTCTTTTCCTATATTCCTCTGATACGGGATTTCTAGCTTTCTTTGGTGAATCTGCCGCTGCTACAGCGAGTCTACGTTATACAATTATGGCAAGCCAAAGGTGTAAAAAAAAGCGCGTTCTAAACGCGCATTATGTCCGCCAAAACGTGCATCTTGAACGCGCGTTTTGATGCCAAAGGGGGCAAAAAAACGCGCATTCTAAAATCACGCATTCTAAACATGCGTTATGTCTGCCAAAATGCGTGTTTTGGCAGACATAACACTCGTTTTGAAGGCACGCTTTTTTCACCGCTTTGGCTTGCCATAAGTGCCGTATCGCAACATGCAGTCAGTACTTCCGGTGTCGGGTCACGGGTGAAAAACTTTATAGTGTAGTAAACAGAAGTGGGACCCCCTAACACCATCACAGCTCTGAAAATGAACATAATAGATGATGGTGTGCCACCAACACTTTACAAAAAACATTATTTAAGGTGTAAAAGTTGCGGAATGCGGCTTTAAGTAAACTTTGGAACTGGAGTATACACATTTTAGAGACGTGGATACTGTCAGCACAACGTTCATATGTACATTTTCAAATTACTTACTGGTGCGTCTGACAGTGACTCAAACTATAATCCAGAATTCTGCATCACAGCTGCAGTGCTGTCTGGGTTTCCTAAACTAGTGTCCTGACAGAACAGTGGGAATTAGTGAATAAATCACACTTTTCTACCTCCATAGATCAAAGGTGAAGCCATAATATCCTGTTTAGGAGTACTTCTATGTTCATTTTCTTTGAGCCATAGCCTGAGCACTGGAGATTTAAGGTTAAAAGTCTTGTCTAATCAGTCATTATCATTGTGTAGTCGAGCATCAAACAACTAAACCAGCTTAAACAACTTTTTAAAAATCTACATTTGAACATGAAGAGGAAAGTCCAGAACTATGTAATTTTAGATGGAGTGGTGGGACCTAACATCCTTTTTGTAGCCAGTCACAAGGTGGTGCTTTTCTTCTCTTGTCTCATAACACATGGCGCTCCTCTTGTACAGCGCTGCCTCCTTGAAAACACAACTTTGAAATTGTGCAAGATTTTCTTGGATCTGTTAAAGCATCTTTGATGAGGTCACATGGTCTCACTGCAGCCCACTGGTTCTATTTTACTTCAAGCAGACAAAGTCTAGAACCTTTGCAAGGATTTAGTTTATAATTGGACATTTTCCTGAATGTGTCATGTAGCCAATTAGAAAGTGAGGTGGAAGAAGCACGCTCACAGTTCTGCAACGCCATGTTTGTTTACTCAGAAGTCACGTTTGATCTTGAGAGGTTTTGGGTAGGGATGCAGCGATACCAATTTTTCCAAACCGATACGATACCGATACTTGGATCTGAGTACTCGCCGATACCGATACCGATTACCGATACTTCTACCACACACAAAAATGCAATGAATTGGAATACAGGTTTTATTTTCTTCTCTGCTTTCAACAGGAAAAGACGGTGAGTTAGATAAAAAATAAAATATATTAATAGAGATCACAAAACTAACATATTAGGTGAAAAATAAACATTTTCTGTGAAATCATTGCACAGTTTTCTACAAACAAAATGAACTAATTGACACAGTCTCCAGCTTTCATGAACATAACATTTATGAACCTATCGCAGTGTCCACATTTAAATCAAAAAAACTATAGTCAGCATTAGCAGCAACAGTGTGGATTCTGAACTAAGGTTTTTGGGGAAACATGAGCAGCAGGTTCTTTTTGATGAAAATAGTCATCTCTGCATTTTCAGGTGTGAGCCTGTTTCTGCTTTCATTCACACGGTTTGAAACAGCTCCCCCTATTGGTCAATATAGAAAACTACAACAGAAATGACAAGTCACAGTGAAGCCACTTTCAGGTACCTGGTATCGGTTAACTTTTTTCTGGTATCGGTATCGGTGCATCCCTAGTTTTGGGGAATTTTCGTGAGTGCCATCAATTCATGTGTAGTGTTGTTTCCATGTGGCCACACGCCACACTGTAGGACTAAAACTGTTATAGCCATCATTTTTATGGCCACGTGCGGGGTCGCTCATGCATCCGCTGCTGCCTTTTTTACTGCATTCTACCATCACTCGCTAACTAAATAACCTTTTCTGGTCAAGAAGAAATAATGATTTTCAATAATTAATTTAATTTGTCAGTGTGACGATCTTGTTATCCCTCTTCAGATACAGCCTACATCTCTTTTTCTTTTTAATTCACATCTTCTAAATGGAAATTAAAACACCACTCTGGCTAATAAAACAAAACAGCAAATTAGGCTGGGTACTAAGTGTGTCATGAATACCAAGGGAGAGTAAACAAATGGCTTGAACAGACAGCAGAGACTTCCCACAAGGAACTGAACAATAACATGAAGAAAATGGAGTCTGCATGGAAAATCATGTGGAACAGAGCAGTGGGAGTCAGGGGAAGGCTGGTGTCAGGAAGATTATCAGCTAAAGGCACAAAAAGCCAGTTCAAGGTAGAAATGTCGACTTGAATAAATGTTCACCTGATGGAAGCCCTTATTCTAGAAGGGGTCTGACATAAAAAAACGCAAACAATGTCACCCTCTCCAGGTCACCAGCCAACCTAGTGAGACCTCTATTACTAACATCCTCCACCTCTAATTCACACTTATCTTGGCTCATCATGGCCCCTCACCACCCTCCCTCCTGGTGCTCCTGGAGGTTCAGCTTTCCACTTATTTGCTGCTTCAGGTATTACTGGATTTCCTTTTCAAAGCAAAAGGTTTTTTTTGTGTGTGTTTTTTACATGTCCCGCCTCAGTGACAAGGCATTCCATATGATGAGGCTGGCAGCCCACATGTGCCAGGATATTGTTGCCCTGCTAAAAGGATCCTTAGTGGTATCCTATTTGCTTGATGAACTTTATTAGATTAGAGCTGCTCCCATGCTTCAAAGTAGAGAGGTTTCAAAATAGAATATGTACCTGAGTCAATATGCCTTTCAGCCTATTGGATTATGTGTATGTGTGCATGCGCATTGCATGCATGTGGAGATGGCGTGTGGTTCAAAAATGGGTGTTGTGTTCAGGTAATGTATGTGGTAATTAGTCGTTTGGAATTGAATTAAATTGAAATCTTAATGTTTAGCAGGGTGCCTCCTCCAGACAGGGGCGGTCCTAGCCCAATTGGCCCCCTAGGCAAGCTTTAATGGAGGAGTCCCCCACCACCACCAAACGAAACTCAAAAGAATGGTAAATGGTAATGGTATAGTGCCTTCTTAGGGTTCTACAACCCCCCAAGGCGCTTCACAACACTATCAGTCATCCACCCATTCACACGCTGGTGGGGATGAGCTACATCGTAGCTACAGGTGCCCTGGGGCGCACTGACAAAGGCGGGGTCTACTGTACACTGGCGCCATTGGTCCCTCCAACCACCACCAGCAGGGAAGGTGGGTTAAGTGTATTGCCCAAGGACACAGTGACAGACTGAGGGGGACACGAACCTGCAACCTTCCGATTGCAAAGTGGCCACTTAACTCCTCTTCCACCATCGCCCTTAAGAACACAAAAAGACTTTTTGTGTCCAGATTGCAGTACATTTATTCAATTCAAATCAGTATATTTATATACTGAGCAAGCCTGTTGCGACAGTGGAGAGGAAAACTCCCCTTTAACAAGAAGAAACCTTCAACAGAACCTGGCTCAGTATTTATTTCAACAGTTCTTGTAAATCATGCAACAGTATGTCCGTCTTCTGTGGGTAAAATAAATTTCTTCTTTCTTCCCTAACCCAAGAACAAAAATTATTGTTGTTAAATTAAAGCATGTCACCAATTTTTATTATTTTTTTTAACCATTTACTAAGATCCTGCTAAAGTAATGGTGGCACATTCTTCCATCATCTCACCAAGGAAAAATGAAATCAGCCATCCAGAGAAAACATCAAATTAACAGCTGAAATAACAGGAAATAATGCAATTGGAGAGTAGTGGTAGAAGAAAGTCAGTCCTCCAGCAGTCTAAGCCTGTAGCAGCATAACTACAGATAACCTAGCCTTTTAGTGAGAGGAAAGCATCTATTTCAGTCACAGGGATGATTGCTATCTGAGTAAAGATTTTTGTAGAACTCCATAAAATTGTTATTCATTTCTTTAGGATTAGGCATTGATTTCCTGCTGTGAAACTGTGAAATTTCCTCTTTCTTTTTTTAGTTGATTTGAAAGATGATTGCTGGTTTTCTTACTATGTTCAAAGCTGTCCAAGTGTAATCTCTGTATTTAGAATTGTGTTCTTGCTTCCAATATTTTATTCGATTCAAATTTGAGTTTTCTCATTTTATTTAACAGACTTTCTTCTAAGGAAGTGGCATAAATGGCTTCTAAAGCTTTTATGTTCTGTTCTATTTTGAGTTCAGTTCCTTTTTCAAATAATAGCGTCCACACCACATCGTTTTTAGATGTAGCGTGAGGGCTATTGCCACATATTTAAAGATGGATCAATAAAATGTAATAATTCATATAAATATGAATTATTAATCTTAATGATCTTTGAATGTTAATTTAACATTAATCTAGGTTCTTTTACCTGTAAGTAATCCACACACTTCAGAATAATTCAGACAGAGTCAAGAAAATAGTTATAAAAATAAATTTAATACTATATTTCTCAATCAATGATGACACAGAACAATTACTATGAATGATGGTTAAACAAGATACTGAGACGATTAATGAGGTGATGTAGTGCAAGCTAGATGAGGTTGCCTAATCAGCATTAAGTGTCTTAGATCCTATGATGTCTGGGTTAAATCAAATCTGGATGGTTTAATAAGTTATCAAATTAATAAAGACCATTTGACACCAGCGTGCAGGGCTACTTCACCTTGTGTGCGGAAGTTCCTGGTGACTCAAGGGTCGGAGAGGTCGTGGCTGACGAGTGTCAGTGAGGAGGCCTCTGAGGTATGAAGAGCTGTAGCAGGCCCTGACACGAACCGATGATCTGGGTGACTTCCAGGTGACGGCGTCGTCTGGTGGATTTGGTTTAGCTTAGAGGCAGTTCACAAAAATAGTTGATCTCGATCAAAAACAAGAAGATGGTTCCTTATATTATCAATTATTAAGCATCGCTTTTCCCCGGCCGGCCAAACCAAGGAGGCATAGCTTGTTGTCTTAGGCTCACCCCTTTGAGAGGAGGTGACCTAGTCAGGACTTGGTTGTTTCAGGAGCTTGCAGGAACTCCTTTAGGAACTGAAAGGTTCTGGCCGAGCCGGAGGTTTTATTATTCTAATTGTTTATGAATTTGAGCAAATCAAATTTGGACACATTAGAGTAGGCGTTACCAAGTTACCTCAGACACCAGTTTCATCAACACNTGCCATAAAATAACTGAAATTAATTTTGTTGTGAAAAATCATAAAAAATTGAAATCGTGAACTTATAATCGGCAATCGAATCGAATCGTGAATTGAGTGAATCGTTACATCCCTAGTAATGAACAATGATAAAATATATAAAAGATGGTTAAGCAGGCTAAAATAGATCAGATACAGCTAAAAACTATAATAAAAACTATACTAAAAAGGTCAGTTAGCTAAAAGCTATACTAAAAAGGTGAGTCTTGAGCCTGGCCTTAAAAACATGAACGTTCTCTGCGGCCCTGAGGTCCTCTGGCAGACCGTTCCAGAGGTGAGGGCCATAAAACTGGAAGGACGCCTCGCCTTGTGTATGTGTCCTGACTTTTGGTATGACAAGGAGACGGCTGCCAGAGGAGCGCAGGGACCGTGAAGGCTCGTACTTTATAAGTAGTTCTGATAGACAAGAAGGCCCAAGACCATTAAGACATTTAAAAACCATTAAAAGAACCTTAAAATCGATCCTGAAACGTACGGGAAGCCAATGCAGCTTGTTTAAGACAGGTGTAATGTGCTCCTGCCTCCTGGTCTTCGTCAGGACACGTGCTGCTGAATTTTGAAGAAGTTGTAAACCTGAGGTACTCTTTTGGGGAAGACCAGAAAGCAGGGCATTACAATAATCAATTCTACTAGTAATAAAAGCATGCATCAGCGTCTCCGTATTGGCCCGAGAGAGAAAGGGGCGGACTCTGGCAATGTTTTTCAGGTGATAAAAACCTATTTTTGTAGTGTTCATAATGTGGGGGATAAAAGTTAGCTCAGAGTCAAAAATCACGCCCAGGTTCTTCACTTGAGAAGATGGATTTAAAATTAGTGACTGTAGCTTTGGTAAAACCTTCTCTCTCTGGGCCTCAGGACCAATGACTAAAACTTCAGTTTTGTCCCGGTTGAGCTGGAGAAAGTTTTCTGCCATCCAGGATTCGATGTCCAAAATGCAATTAAAAAGGGTATCCAATGGCCGTGCGTCATCGGGAGACACAGAGATGTACAACTGTGTATCATCTGCATAACTGTGAAACTTAACTCTGTGTCGCCCGATGACGCTGCCAAGTGGGAGTATATATAGATTAAAAAGCACTGGGCCTAAAATCGAACCCTGGGGCACACCACATGTAATTTCATGGGCCTTAGAACAGCAGGTATCTAAACTTACCATAAAAGTCCTGTCTGTGAGATAGGAAGTAAACCATTTATGGACAGCACCAGAGAGGCCGATGTGTTTTAACCGGGTTAACCCTTTAAGACCTGCCATAGAACAAGTTCGCCAGAACTTATATTTACATTTTTACATGCTGTGGTGCCATATTTTTGAGTATTTCAACCTGCTATACATCAATACAACCCTTACATTCTAAATTTTAATAATATATATGTAAAATGTTTATAGCAACTAAATAATGTACTAAAAAATGCAATTATCCATACAGAAATTGATAATCGTTTTTTTGTTTTTACACATATTTTTCATTATACAGAAATGCCACACCTTTATCCCTCAAAATTGTAAATGAAAAAAAGTTGCACACAAGCCTTTCAAACAAACACAAATTTATTTGAAGTGCTTCCATAAATTAGTTTCTGAGATACACTCATTTATATAAACTGTAGCAAAACGAAAATATAAATAAATATTGTGCACAATTTGCAAAATGACAGCATGTACATCAAAATAAACAATTTAAATCAGTGCAATCAAAGTTCTAAGTTCTTCAGGAACATGTGTAGAGAAAGGCAAAAAGTATTTCATAAATGTACTGCTAATATACTCCATTTTATAGAGTGTAATGAACATGAAAACAGAACCAAATGTGCAAAAAGACAGCAAGTACATCAAAATAAATTGCAATCAAAGTTCTAAGTTCTTCAGGAACATGAGTAGGATAAATTGTGCAAAAATGCAAAGAAACCCAGCATGCACATAAAAAAAACTATTTACTAAGTATGATTTATGTTCTACAAGGTCAAACCTTATTTCACCAGCACCAGTTCCTGTCCACAATCACACACAGAGGCATCTTACAGGCCTCACACATGAAGGGAGTACACCCTGCACTTCCTGCGCCCCAGTGTGGCTTTTTTGTGGCCAGATGCCCCCTCAACAATGGCAACAGGGATGTGCTGATAATTTTCCTGGACTGGTTGGGAGGGAACTCCACAGAGCTCAGCTATCAGCTGCTCCTGGAAGGCCTGGTGTGTCTGCGGCAGCTGCTGCAGCCTGACACTCAGCTGTTTGCTGTTTGTTACAGTAACGTCAATGAAGTGATGCAGCACCATCACGTACCACTTTCTGCTCTTTTGCTGTCATTGAGGGCATCTTCCACAGGGTCACTCATATGAATGTTCCAAGTAATAGTGAGGAACCGGTCTCTGGACATGATCTTGGGAGGATATAGCACATGAAAACCTGAACTGGCACGCCAAAAATCTCTGACCTTTGGCAGCTTCAAAATCCCCATGTAGTGTTATCCCAATGTACTGATACATCTCAGGCTCTGTCACCTCAGTCCATTTGAAATTTTTGCCTGCAGGAATATTTTTTTCCACATTTTTATTACTTTTGGCACACAGAGTTTTGATATCAGCCCTGTCAAAATACATCTTGAACAGCTCAGATGGAGATGGATTGTTCATATGTTCTGTAACAGGTGGCTGTATACCTGGCCTTTTTGGCAGGAAATGTGGTGGAGGATGTGAGAAGTTGTCAGGGTCCTTTTCACTTTTCCAGGCAGCTTCATGAAAAGAAACCGTCTCTGACCTGGAGCGCTTGCCTCTCTTTGCTGGAGGTCCTCTCCTCCGACTCCTTCCTCTCCTTCTGCCTCTCTCTGGTGCCCAGGAAGCCTCAGAGGTGCTGGAGACATCAGATTCCTCCTCAACTTCTTCATCACCACTGCACACAGAAAGTAAACGGTTCAGCAGGAGTCTAATATAATAATGTTGAATATTCGTCGCTAATTTTTCAGTAGTATATAGTTTTCCTTTTCTCTAACTAATAATAACATTAATAAAGAATATTCATGAATATATACATACAAGTCGTACGACGGATCAGCTCCTTCGATAAAGTCAGCTTCCTCCCCACTGTCGGCAGAATCCGTGGCGGATGAGGAAACAGAAACTCCATCCTCGTCCGGCGCTGTAACGGCGTCAACCGCGTCGAGGAGGGTGTACCGTTTGGCGGGTCCGCGATTCATCAAAACGTTCGTAGTGGTGTGTGAGTGTGTCGGGAGTTTGTAGTGGGTGTGTGATGTGTGTAGGATGTGTTTGTCTAAAAGTATTACTGCGAGAAAGCACAAGAAAAAGCCGGAAGACAGAGAATACAAATAGAAACTACAATTCGCGGGAAAATGACGTCACGTCAAAGCAGGTGATTGGGTGAGTGATAATCATGTGACAGTACACGTTGACAACGTGATGACGTTTATTCTAGCGTGAGAATCCCTGTGCACTGCAGTTCAGAACGGCACACAACGTCTGTGTCTGAATGAAAACGTTTTTGTTATTTGCGCATTTTGGTTGTTTTTTGCAAACTCATTAGCGGAAATGCGCAGCGCTCTGGGACACGTTCAGTGTGTGAGATATAAGTGTAACTCCTCCGGTTTAATATGCAAAAAAAATTTTTGTTCTATCTTATATAGTTTCTGTTTTACAAGCATTTGAACACAGATATGCAAATGGGAGCGCCGGCGCTCCCGCCGGTCTTAAAGGGTTAAAGATGACTCAGCTTAATGTGGTGTGCATCTTATTAACTTAATGTGAGTGCGAATTAACATTCAAACACAATACTATTATTAGTAAATGTTTATCTGATGATGCTTAGCATTACTTGAATGAATCCTAAATGTAACTAGATTAATTGCATTTCTTGCAGAAATGCATTTGAATGCTTTATTGCTGAATATGATAGCTGAAACTGCTGAATTGAAGCTAAAACTAAGCTTAATTGTCAAAATGTGCTGAATGTATTTGAAGTATTAGGAGCAAAAATTGCTAAAAAGTTTTTAAAAGCCCAAAAAGTAAGTAGAGAATAGAGAAAAAAAATCCTAAACAGCAGAAAACTGAGCAGCTAAAATGTTTAAACAGCTCATATTTGAGTATAAGTAGTTACATTTTCACAATTAGTTGAATTGTGAAATTAGCAGGATATTCTGAATTTTGAAACTGATAGCTGAGTAGCTGAACTGAAATAAGCAGTTTTCTGCTGCGAAAACTTATCGTAATTGTAAAAATGAGCTGAAAAGTTTTAAAGATTTATGAGCAAAAGATCACTAACAAGTGTAATAAAGCCAAATAAGTAAGTGGAGAAAAGAGAAAAAAATCTAAACAGCAGAAAACTGAAATCTGAGTACACAGTTTAAAAAACTGGACAGCTGAAATGTTTAAAAAGCTGGTATTTGAGTAGGAATAATTTAATAGTTAAATTTTCACAATTAGCTGAACTGTGAATTTAGCAGCTGAAACAGATGAACATGCATTAGAACTGAAGTGAAGTTGAAAAAGAGTTCAATTGTCAAAGTTAGCAGAATGAGATAAAAATAAACTTAGAAAGAGCAGAAATTGAACTTTAAGGTTTCAAAACGTTTTCAGCCAATCAAAGACCAGGGCTGTTAGACGGCTGGTTTCCTGAGTCCAAGCTGATCGATTTGGTGTATAACATGTCTGGGTGCATATTTCTGTTAACTTGGAAGAAGCTTGAACTCTCTCAGCCAATCAGAGAGCAGGGATGTGGGGTGGGGGGGCACTTAGTTCCTTAGACCAAGCTGAACGATTTGATGTATAATATGTGTGGGTGCGTATTTCTATTAACCTTGAAGAATCTTGAACTCTCTCAGCCAATCAGAGAGCAGGGATGTTTGGGGGGGCAGTGGGTTCCTGAGACGAAGCCAATTAATTTGATGTATAATATGTGTGGGTGCATATTTCTATTAACCAATAAGAAGCTTGAACTCTCTCAGCCAATCAGAGAGCAGGAATGTGGGGTGGGGGGGCACTGGGTTCCTTAGACCAAGCTGAACGATTTGATGTATAATATGTGTGGGTGCGTATTTCTAGAGCAGAAAATGCCTGTTTTTTATGGGAGGAAAATGTGGCTGAATCATCCTTCTGACGCTTGTAACTCAAGAACCGTGACAACTACAGCTAAAACGAAGACATCCCATCGAAGCAGACGAGTAAAACTACTGTTTTTGAGTAATTGATGAATGTACCCTAAAAAATGTGGTCGTAGCAGATTTTTGTTTAGAGAAGGCTTTGATGGTGCTCTGTGTGGATTTTTGTGTGCCTATCTTTAATATTGTAGGAGATATGACGAGTACAGTTTAGCTCTCAGTCAGCAGTCGAAGCACAAGATCTGAAAATTATTTGAATGGGGGCCAATGGGAGAAAATCAGGATCGCTCCTCCTTCTGAGCCTCGTAGCACAAAAACCGTGGCAGCTACATCAAAATCGAAGACATCCTATCGAAGCAGACAAATAAACCTACTGTTTTTGAGAAAATTACGCATCTACCCCAAAAGATGTGGTCGTAGCTGAATTTACTTTTCTGGATTCAGATCTGAAGCTGTCAGTCACAGTGGGAACGGCATGACCATATATGGGACAGCACAGCTCAGCTGCTGGAAGGAGAAATATTTTAAAACCTTTCCAAACTAGTTAACGCTACGACCACACTTTTTGGAGTACGTCCAAAAATTATACATCAAAACGGAGGAAAATCCGTCAGCTTTCATCCAGCGCAAGTCTCATTTCCCTCGGTTCTATGGTTCTCTCAGGACACGGTCTGAAGCATACTTGCCAACCTTGAGACCTCAGAATTAGGGAGACATTCAAAAGGGCCCGGGGGGGGGGGGTTATACATATACACTCACAGGTAAAAAAAATAATAAAGATTTTTTTATTTGACATAATAATTATAAAACATTAGGGCTACAGGAGCTGGGACACAATCTTAGCTGCCCCAGATTTTGTCCAGTAAAACAATAATCCTGACTGCTATATAATTTTTTTACTTTATTGATAATCACTATACTGTAGATAATTTATTGATGCCCTGTTCACACTAAGTTGTAAATTTGACCCATATAGCATATATATCGATTGTTTCACCTCCTTTGATCAGTGCATCATTCAGTAGTTTTCACAAAAGAATTTTATGATTTTCTTTCCTTAACATAATGGACTGGGAACATACAGTCTATTCTACACTTTATTTAAATAAAAATACAAGAAAATTGTTTTTTAGCCTATTTGAGTTATCAGACATCCAACTTAGTGTCTTTAAATGTATATTTTGGCCAAATCCACCTGTTAAAATGCAGCAATGTTTTTCCACAGACCTGCAGTGTTGTGAGTTTCATGAGCCCACAGAGTTTAAATAACTTAGTTCTGCTCTTGAGTATCAACAGTGATGCTCATAAATATTTAGATGGACTTAAACTCTTATGCTGTTGGTTTAAAAAGCAGGAATGTGATCCGTTATTAGGAACCAGGCAGCAGAGAACGTAATTGACTTTAAAACATTCGTCTTAACCGTGTTATAAACCGTCAATTCTTTCATTTATCTGCCCAAAGTCGTGGCTTTTTCACTGATAAGAAACGTGTTAATAACGCGAATATATTTTAATTTAGCCTCGTCGCTCTTATTTTAATCATTTACTTCCTTAACGAGCGGCTGAGCACTGCGCGCTCCCGCAGCAGGAAGTTCAGAGCAGAGCTGAGTGAATCATCTTTGGTACGTTCATACTGTGTGTTTTTTTCGTAATTCTTTTACTTTTTGTTCTTTATAAAACACAGATAGATCTTTCTTTACCTTATTGTGCTGACGTTTCGATCGTCACTGCGGTCTTCATCTGAGCTAAGCCGCTGAAAGCAGCTTCACTTCCGCTTCCGTTTATGTGCGGGCAGCAGGGCGCAACGACATCGCCCCCTGCTGCCCGCGCCGTCCTGCTCGATGACGCAGTCCCATGCGTGGTCCAACGCGTACACCCCGTCGTCCCTGTTCATGGTCCCCCGTCCACGTCTCCTTATCTCAATAGCTTCTTTAATCCATCTTTTATATTTTTGTTGTTCTGTGTTGATAATCCTTGTTCTGTCCCAGTCCATGATGTGGTTTTCTCTGGTGCAATGATCTGTGACTGCTGATTTCCTTATTGTGCTCTCTGCTTCTTGTTTTGTTGCTCTTGTGTGTATTCTTCTTGTTTCTTTTTCACATTCTTTTCTGTGTTCTGCTGTTCTTGTGTTAAGTTGGCTAAAACTAAGCCTAATTGTCAAAATGTGCTGAATGTATTTGAAGTTTTAGGAGCAAAAATTGCTAAAAAGTTTTAAAAAGACCGAAAAGTAAGTAGAGAATAGAGAAAAAAATCCTAAACAGCAGAAAACTGAAATCTCTAAACATAGTTTAAAAAACTGAGTAGCTAATCAGAGAGCAGGGCTGGGGGGCGTCTGGTTTCCTGAGACCAAGCTGATCAATTTGATGTATAACATGTCTTGGGGTGTATTTCTGTTAACCCAGAAGAAGCTTGAAATCTCTCAGCCAATCAGAGAGCAGGGATGT
>SSNS01000951.1:0-71799 GCA_006937985.1 Aphyosemion australe
ACTTTGGCCTGCCGCCACGCCATGCTTTACTGTCAAAGCTCCCTATTTGACCCCTTTCACTTAATCAGCATCAATTTTATGCCTTATAGCACTGGACACGTTGGGGTCACTTTGTGTCCAGTATTGGTAGGATTCGTATAGACGCGGGGCTTGGAGCCATGGCGAATTTCAATGTCACGCCGTGCATTTACGTTTGCCTGTCATTTCCACAATTCTATTGATATGGCCATGAAATTTATGGTGAGTGACACTAGTCCGCCCCCCAATATAAATTGACGTCAATTTCCGGTGGGCGTGGCCTAATGCTTGAAATAGCGCCCCCTAGAAACATTAAAACTGTCAGCCCCAAGCCATGCTTTGACTGAGAATTACGAAACGTTGCACGCTGATGTAGTGTCTCAGGACCTACAAAAAAGTCTCTTGAAGCCATGTTCTATATCACACAGGAAGTCGGCCATTTTGGTTCCAGACTCCATTTTGTGTTTTTCGCACACATTATGTTGACGGTCACAGCTCCTCCCCCTTTTGACCTATCTCCTTCAAATTTCTACTGTATACTCTTAAGACCATGGGGGAAAAAGTCAACCTAAATTTTTTTCAAAAGTTAAACGGTGTGGGCGTGGCTAACTGTCAAACATTGACCTTTCACCATGACATTCCTTGGTTTAATAACTTCCATGCGCATAATCAGATCTATATCAAACATTGTCTGTGTTATCTCAGACCACATCTCAACATCATGACAGTGTTGATCGCTGACATCACCTAAGCCCCGCCCACTGAACACAGGAAGTGCATTATTTTATGTTGAAATGGCCATATTTCAACTCTTTAATTTAGTCAAAGTAACACTGAGTACATGGCGGCGTAATTACCACCTCAGTTCTGGCAGCTTTCCAGAAATGGAGGAGCGTTGATGCCATGGCGAATTCTGGCGTGACGCCGTGAACTTACGTTTGACTGTAACTTTAACTAACAACCTCCAATCAGCATTAAATTTAACACGGTGAACAACAATCCAGGCCCTCAACCAAACAGGCGCAAATGGTTGGTGAACGTGATCTTATTTCACCACAGCGCCCCCTACATACCTTTAAACTGTAATAACTCTTACAGACAACGTCACAACTGCACCAAACTTGGTGGGAATCATCACACCACTGCACCAAACACATTTATGTGGTTGTTGGTTCAACTCCCTTTAGCCCCGCCCCCTCAGACATTTTTGGCCCTGAGCAACACATGCATGGTGCAATTCACACCAAACTGCACACAAATGATTGTTGATAACCTACAAACTGCTCAATGGGATTTTTAATACAATTTGGGACAGCGCCCCCTACATACAATAAAACTTTAATAACTTCTACAAAAAAGCTCAAAACTGTACCAAACTTGGTGGGAGTCATACACCACTGCACTCAACAAATGTATGTGCTCATTGGTTCAAATCAATTTAACTCCGCCCCCTTTCAGCCATTTGCCTCTAGATAACACACGGAACATCTGATTGATGCCAAACTAACACAAAACCATCTTTGTCAACCTAAGATTACCTCAATGGGATTTTAATGTTATCGCCCACAGCGCCCCCTAGATAACTTCAAAATTTAATAACTTCGAAAAACAAAATCACAACTGTACCAAACTTCACTTGTGTCATCATTTGACTGCACCAAACATATTTATGTGCTTGTTGGTTCAAGTCCCTTTAGCTCCGACCCTTGAAGCTGTTTGCTTCTACAAAATGCACGCAACATCTGATTGACGCCAAACTAACACAAAGCACCGCTTAACTCACTAGCGTGGTCAGTTTAGAGCATCCCCTAGTGGTGAGATGCATAATATTTTTTGGCAGGCTCGGAGGAGGTGCTGAGTTGGGATGAGGTGCGGATGAAGTGACGGCTCGCAGTTTCAGAGGTCGCGGGGGTTGACGTTTCTGTGCCGTGGCGGTGCTCAGGTCCCCCCGGGCTGCCACTGGAGGCCGGAGCGGCGCTAAGCTGCGAGGGCCGAACGACGCTGCTTGCAGCTTTAATTCTTCTTGTTTTTTCTTCTTCCTCTTCTTGTTTTTTCTCATTTTTTTGTTATTTCTTCTTCTTTTCTTTTTTCTCTTTTTTCTTCCTCTAATAGTTTTTTCTTCTCTCTCCTTCTTTTTTATGTTTTTCTTCTTTTTTTTCTTCTACTACAGGTTTTTTCTTTTTCTTGTATTTTTGTTGTTATTTCTTCGTCTTCATGTTGTTCTTTTACTAGTTTTTTGAACGAATCATTCAATACTCGAGAATCACTTTACTGACTCATGAATCACGAGTCACAATCCCAACTGACTCGTCCTAGTCCCCGTTAGCAAACTAATTTCATTAGTAGAAATATATCTAGCTTTAAAATTGTGGAAAAAAATAACAGCCAATTTCTTAATAGAATCATTTTCTTACCTACTCTGGCCTGGAAGCTCATTAGTTCCCAGTAGTATCGCTCTGCTAACAGCACATTTGAATGACTCACTCCCTCCCTTCCTGAAAGCTAGCTTAAAATGTCCAGTGCTAAATTGTAGCATGAACGAATCATTCAGTTCCTCTGTAGCAGGCCTCACTCAGAGGACAAACAAATCACTCACCCACTCCCTCGCAGGTTTCAGCTCAAACGAGTCACTCAGTGGAGTGGAGGCTCGCTGTACCGCTAACCTATAGATGTCATATATGATATCTATGAGCTAACCTGTCTCAGCTCGTGAGTCATGACTCACATAGCTCGCGGTATGGATCACTCACTACTCCCAACTGGGTTTAAGCTCATAGGAGTCCCCCAGTAGAAGCTTGCTGTATTACATACGGATCAGTAACCCCTAACCTTGCTCAGCTCATGAGTCATGACTCATGCAGCTCGCGGTATGGACCACTCACTACTCCCACCCGGGTTTCAGCTCATAGGAGTCACCCAGTGGAAGCTTGCGGTACTACAAGTTCACTCACCCCTCCCTCCTGGCTCTCAGCTGCAGAAACTGAGGCTGTTACAGGGGAAGAGTCGCTCCTTCACCTGAGCTGAACTCCGATAGTGTGACTGACGCCATATTCAGTCTACATCTTTTTTTTGCAAAGATAATAAGCAGACTAAAGAAAAAATATAATATTTTAGTTCCACCACTATTTTAAAAAATGAATTTCAGTGTATAAAATGGATATTTTTTTCAATCACTCATCTTAGCGGTAGGATTTACATAGAAAGAGGAGCAAATTAAGTTTGAATGAAAATGTAGATTTTTTTTGCACTCTGGGCAACTGACTCAAATGACTCAAAAACCCGATTCATTTGGTGAGTGACTCATTCAAACTTGATTCGTTAAAAAGAATTGAGTTTACCATCACTAAAACTGATTGTTTGCGGATGACACCACCCTCATCGGGCTCATCTCGGATGGTGATGAGTCTGCATATAGGAGGGAGGTAGACCAGATGGTGTCCTGGTGCAGCAACAATAACCTGGTGCTTAACACACAAAAGACAGTAGAGATGATGGTGGACTTCAGGAAAGTCACAGCCCCCCTGCCTCCCCTTGCCTTCAATGACACTCCTATCGTCACCATGGACTCATTTTGTTTCCTGGGCAGCTGCATCATACAGGGCCCAGCAGCTTGTTTTTTCTTTTTTCTCATTTTCTTGTTTCCTTTTCTTCTTGTTGTTTTCCTCTTGTTTTTTCATCTTCTTGTTTTTTCTTCTTCCTCTTTATTCTTCTTCTTGTTTTTTCTTCATGTTTCTTCTTCTTTCTTCTTTTTCTTGTTTCTTCTTGATTTTTCATCTTTTTCTTATTGTTTATCATTTTCTTGTAGTTTCTTCTTTTTCTTGTTTTTTCTTCTACTTGCTTTTTGTTTTTCTTCTTTTTCTTGTTTTTTCTTCTTCTGACTTTTTCTTTTTCCTGTTCTTGTTTCTTCTTCTTCTTCACTGTTCCATTGAACTTTTTCTTGATGTATTTAATGTCATGAAAACATGCTAATTTGAAACATTGTTCTGTTAACAGTTTATTTGTTTCTGTTATAGTGAAAGAAACATTAGAAAGTTAATTGGTACTCACTCATGGGGAGACCTAGGTGGTATACTTTGTGAACCAAATTAAACTGAAAGCATGATTGTTCAATTATTCTTATTATCATTCAGCTGTCAGTCATGAATTGTTAAATTATTGAATTAAAAAAACATACAACATAATGGTAAACCATTTTGTCCTGGTGCTTTTGATAGCCAGTTCACCGCTGGTGTGCGTGTTGTTGCAAATGCTGATTTGTTTTCTTTTGCTCCGCAATGCAATATTATGTTATGAAATGGGTGGAATTCACATTGTTAGTGGTGGGATTTTATTGAATCCAAGCATCTTATTTCAACATTTATTTTCACTACCAAAGGCTAGCATTGGCAAAATAAAATTGTAAATTTGGCACAGAAAACAAATGTGATCGTAAGTTAACGACAAGATAAATAACGTGCAAATAAAGAAAATAAACAGCAAAAGCTATACCAACAAAAACCCAGAAAAGGGAACATAAGCATGAACAATCAAGGGACAGAAAGTAACAGCTACTGAAAAGAAATGATGATTGTTTTAGAAACCCTTTTTTTGTAATCTGAATATACAATGACAGATCTCACCACAATTACACAATGACTTGTGAG
This sequence comes from Aphyosemion australe, assembly GCA_006937985.1. Taxonomy (NCBI): domain Eukaryota; kingdom Metazoa; phylum Chordata; class Actinopteri; order Cyprinodontiformes; family Nothobranchiidae; genus Aphyosemion; species Aphyosemion australe. The sequence continues at coordinate 4,662 of SSNS01000951.1, forward strand.
TCATTATAAGATGGAATGAATTCTTGCATTTAGATTGAAGTCTTGAGAAAACCAGCACAGTGGGGCTCATTTTTTATTTGAGATTTATTCTGTTTAGCTCAGACGCCTGCAGGTCTGGTGTAGGTCAGCTGTGCTGGGGAGATGAACCAAGCTGGTGAGAATTGAGAGTTGCTGCTGAAGGATCCTTCAGAGGCACGGCAAGACTGAAGTGTTTTCTCCCTGTCGACTGTAAACTAAGAGCTGTGCCCCTCTCTGTTATGCATCTTTCCATCTTGTTACAGCAGATCTGAAGCTTCAAATCTGCTTAAAAACACAACTAATGCTTTCTGTGTAGCACTGCCAGTGAGTGAGAGTGAGCTAGACTGGCAAAACAAAGTGTAGGAATGATGGTGTGTGTAAAAAAAATAAAAGACATGAGACACATGGCCAAATTTTATGCATATGAGTAAGCCAGGAGATTTAAAGAGAGGGCCACATTCATAAATGAGTGAAATGGAAAGACATAAACAAAGAACACAAGACAATGTGGCTCTGTTTTTATGTGTGCACGTCTGTTTAAGAGTGATATGTGAAAACCTGTGTGTAAATGGCAAAATGGGGAACATAAACAACACAACTGGGCTCTGTGTGTGTTTCTGCGTGTGTAAATCATCAATCTGGAGCAGTGAAAGTCTGTTTATTCATTCCATGACCCACATATGCTCCCCAGAAAGGCCTCATCAAAAGCCTTATTGTCCTCCTCTTCTCGTTCCCTTCACCTCTGTCTCCCTGTCCCGCTGTCCTCCCTCCCTCTTCCCCTTTCCTCCCTTAGTCAATCACTCTCTCCTTCTCTCTTGGGGTCTTTTTTATGAGCCAGCCTTGACAGTCTCAGACAGCCCCCCCCCCCCCCCCCCCCCCCCCCCCCCCCCCCCCCCCCCCCCCCCCTCCCTCTTCCTCAACTTCCTGAACTCTGTGGTAAAGTGAAACCCTCTCCTGAACACCAGCAACACACAGCAATAGCAGCCACCGAAAGGTGAGAACCTGACGGCTGTGGTCACTCAGCACAGGGGCTCTACTCCATCTTAATCAATCTGCTCATAGCAAAGAGGCTCCCGTAAAAGCCCTAGACTCAAAAGAAATGAATGTTTCAAAGGTTTTCCATCAGAAACTTAAATTACAATCTACTCTTTAGCTTTTGGACCAATGAAATTAAGTCTATCAAGAATCTTAAAGAAACTCAGTTACAAACATTTGTATTAGGAATGCTGAGTATGTTATTCTGACGCACTTAATTACTTAAGTGTGAAAGGCGAGTGATAATCTCATGAGCACCTGGATGTACAGAAATTAAAGAATTTCTTGAATGTACACTAGCATGAGAAGACATTCTATATATGTGAATATAAAGTTTGGACACGACCTATAGACAGAGCTCAGTCAGATTCTCCAGTTGTCTTTTAAGCTGCTGTGATTGGCATAACACAGTACTGCTCAGGCCAATAGCAGACCTACTGAGGCTACAATGGAGCATGGCTAGAACAACATGCAGAGCAAAATCATTTTGCTTCTGCTACTGTCTGTCTAGATTTCTAGGCTACATGTACACTTAAATAACGTTTGAGTTCAACTTGATTTAAGATGTCCTCACAATGTTAGAAAAAAGACTACAATTGAATCAGTTTTTACATATATCACAGGTGAAACTCGAAAAATCAGAACATGGTGCAAAAGTCCATTTATATCAGTAATTATTTTATTTTTTCCACACATTTGTGTATGTAAGGTTTCTCTATAGGAATGTCCAATAGTGAGTGTGAAGGGCCACAGACCTGCCCCCAAAGACACGTGGAGGATGGAGGAGATCCAAGCCCAGAGAACACGAGGTCTCCCCAAGAGCATGGGGACCAACATAGACCGAGAGACCATTTAAAGACTCAGGAACCCTTTGTAGATGTTTTTGATGCATCAGCTGACTAGAGTGTGACACTTTGAGTCTAGAATATTGAATCTTTTCACAATATTCTAATTGTCTGAGATTTTTGAATGTGGGGTTTTCATCAGCTGTAGTCATAATCATCTCTATTACACAGTAAAAAACTGCTGGGTTAAAAATAACCCAATTTGGGTTGCTTTGTAACCCAAGTGTTGGGTGAGAAAAGGACAAAGCCAACCATGGATTATTTTAACCCAGAGGGTTGGTTTATGGGTTTGACCCAGCATATTAGGTTATGTTTTCTACCCTAGAAATGGGTTAAAGTTACCCAACTCTATAGTTAAGGCTACCCAACAGTGGTTTAAAAATAAAACCCAAAAGTCTGGGTTATTAAATTACAAATACTTGGTTTAAAATGACCCAATTCTACAATAAGATGTTATAGTAAACAATAAAATACGAAATAAATAACACAATGAAAAATTCATGTCTCAATCATGTTTTTACTGACCAGTTAAATCCTCTTAATTATTTTTAAAATACAAAGAAATTCATATTTCTTATGTATAACTAATGTTTGGCAAAAGACTCATCTCGTGTAAATTTTTCAAGGCAGGTAAATATCCTAAAACACAAAATGTTCAAATTTACAATAACACATGCTTGGGAGCGTTGATGGTCCTCTCCACGCCAACGGACGTACTTAGTTGTGGCCCTATTCAGATATTCCACCATGTTTGTTACAGTCTGAGGAGGAGAAGGAGAAAAAAAGAGAAAGAAAGTTGAGCAATAAAAAATGTTCTTAAATTGTTGTGGAAGCATTTTTGGAGCAGGCTGTAAAAAGCAAATTAACTCACAGGCATATGTCATTGAATGCCTTGTGAATATTCAAACTTCTTCCTTGAAAAGCTCTCCTTCAGTAAGGTGCAGTTAGAGAAAACCACTGGCAGCTACAGCAAAGCAGCGTCCCCGTTTGTCTGTAAAATGGAAATGTGTCAAATTTTTTTAAAGGAACACAAAAATAAGACATCCTAGACCTGAATGAATGAAATATTCTTATTAAATAAAAAGCAGGAACGCTGGAGCACACTGGTGAGCAAAAACATTAATTTGGTGCAAGTAAAAATAAGAAACTAACGTTTCGACACTGAATGTGTCTTCGTCAGACGAAGACACATTCAGTGTCGAAACGTTAGTTTCTTATTTTCGTCAGACGAAGACACATTCAGTTTCTTTTTTTTACTTGCACCGAATAAATGTTTTGCTCACCAGTGTGCTCCAGCGTTCCTGCTTTTGACTTTTCATGTCCACCGGGATAATGCATGTGGGAAGCCAAAAACTGCTTTGGGGTGTTTTTCATGAGGAAATAAAAATATAACATGGTCACAAGCTCCAAAACATGGAATTTGCATGAAATAGGACCTTTAAACTATAATTTTACAGAATAAAACTGTGAAAAATACAAAAGTGCAGACAGAGAACTATTTCAGTAAATTTATATCATCCTCCAGCGGGTCTCTGACCATGAACATGTTTGAGTCAGTGTGTGAGTGATCCTGCTTCATCCTCACTAGGGTCTCAGTGAGCTGGTGTCTACCTCCAGCATTCACAGGTGAGGGGTGGAGCTACACCTGGACAGGTCTCTGGTCCATCTCTGGGACACAGAGACTAACGTTCACACACCACTCACATCATCTGGTAAATTAGGGGTGGGGGTGTGAGCCCAGACAGTATTCACGGCAGCCTGGTGATCTTACCAAAACACCGATTTGACCCGCGGTAACGCATCGGGCACGAGCTTGTAATGAGCGCGCGCCTCTTTCCGTTTTTCAGCATTTCTCCCTCCAGCTGGCGAGACTAGGGCCGATATGGTTCATGTCTGCTATCGAGTCAACCAGCATGTACGTTTTGAAGGAGGGGTGACTAACACGAACCCTGGGTATGAGCCCATTGTGATGGCTATTCATCACTAGAGCCTCTACGTTTAATGTAATGTAATGTCGGTATTGACACACATGGATTGATTGATTGTTTGACTGATTGTTTGTTTTTACAATGTTGTTGTTTTTTGTGGTATGCCACAAATTAATTGCCCTTTGGGACCAAATAAAGTTTTCTGAATCTGAATCGTACTGGACACCTCTCCACGTTCTCAACAAGTAAACAGCACCGAGTTTATTTCCAGATGTCCTATAATTATATTTTTGTCAACTAATTCATAGTTTTTGTACCTGAAAGAAGTTACTCTTGGAGGTCGTCAGCTGCAGCGCTGTTTAGCAAGATGGAGGGTTATTGCTGCTTTTTAAAAATCTGGTTAATCTGTTTGGCTGCGCTGCAGCTCTCCCCCTCACACACACACACACACACACACACACACACACACACACACACACACACACACACACACACACACACACCAGCCCACAGAGAGACGTCTCCATTGTGTGAATGGCTTAAAAGTGGGCAATTTTCAAATAATAGATGTTTAAAATTAGGCTACATATGGGGATAATATCAAGTCTTTTCAAGTAAACAGGTTCAAGTCGAGTCAAAGTCCATGTCACTGGTGTACAAGTCCAAGTGTTTGAACGTTTTTTCAAGTCAAGTCTAAAGTCATCAAATTAATGACTCGAGTCCAAGTCATGTGACTCAAGTCCACACCTCTGGTGGGCAGTTTTCTATTTAAAGTGTTCTCCTCACGTGTCCTTGTTAGTGATTCAAAAAGACATTTAAAACCTAATCTTTTCCTGGCTTACTCCTGGTGAATTTTACTGATTGTGTCTATTTGTGGATGAACTGCTCTTTGAGGTGTATGGGTTTCTCTGGCTGAAACCCTGTATGAAATTCCATCTGACAAAATGAAATTGTCTTGGTTTCCAGTTTTCTCTAATGGAAGTCAGCTGTGGTGTTTTTCCTGAAAGCAGCACCATCAGAATGTTGTCCCACCAGGAGACAGTCCAGTGAAAACAACATGACAGAATGAGCTGAGGACGAATGGAGAAAGTTATAAAGAAAGCCATGAGGAGATATTAAGATGGGGATATAGTCCAACAAAAATACAAAGAATGTGAAGCAAAATAAAGTTTGGGTTCATTCTGAGCCTTACAACGTCTTTCTTTTAATAAATGACATTCTCAACTTTGTGTTGCCAAGTGAAATAACTGAATAACCCAACAGATACAAAAAGAGTAATTCTATGTAGAATGTTGGAATTTATTTTCAACCAATTTAAAACACAGCTAAGAAAACATAACAACTGCTTTTCTGATAAACACGTGTGGCTTGTGGAGTCACATTAGCCAGATAAGGAAACTGAAACAAATGCATGCATGTATTGCACTAAAACAATTCCTCCCTCTGCAAAACACAATAAATACACATTTTCTACCCAGTGAAATCAAATACGGCCTGTTTTCAGATATCATTCATTTCTGGAAGTCATCCCACTCTGGAATTTAGGAACTACATGTGCTGAGGAAAGAACCCATGAGGTAATGCAGACCTAAGAGAAAAAATTGTGAAGTCCCCTTCTTAGTTTTTTCGCTTCCTTGCAGCATCCTTACATGTAGCATTCTTCTTGATGACAAAGCTTTTCCGCCCTGCGCCCACCTGATGAATCCTCAGCAGTCGAAGAACAGATGGCATGCTGGCTGGGATGTTTGCCAGCTCAGCCTTTGTGTATTGTAAGACAGGCAGCTTTGGTGCAGTGATCATCTTCAGGAGACCCTAATTGAGTCTACGTTGTACACTCGTGGTACATCATGACAGTGATTATTAACAACTCCTTCCTACAAGGAGATGCCAACACATGACTGCTTCTGAAGAAATGTTTATGTACCTGAAAGTGCTCTGGTTTGTCTGCTTTGGTCCAGCATGAGTTGCTGAGACTTCAGTACAAATGATGATCTGTCACAGTTGCTGAGTTTTGTAAAAAAGTTTTGCTTCTAAGGCTGAATGGTGGACCAGTTGGTATGAGTCACAGCTTCAGTCTTTTTGTGCAGGGTTAGCATGTTCTCTCCATGCATGTGTGGGTTTTCTCCAAGTGCTTTGGTTTCTACCCACAGACAAGAACATGCATTATTTGATGACTGAATTTTCCCCAGGTGTGAGTGAGTGTGTGACTGGTTGCAAATCCATTTGCCTCTGTGTGGCCATGCAATGGGGGACCTGTCCAGGGTGTCCCCAAACTCTTTCCTGATGACTGCTGGATTTTTTTACTAGCTACCCATGACCGAACTGAGGGATAAGTGGTAATGATGTGACAGCTTTAAAGGAACACTTGGCAGTTTGGCTTGTTTTTAGCACCCCCTAGTGTTTGCTAGCAAAAGCGAAAGTTAAACGTATCTCCTCACTGTGCGTTGGTCTTTTTAACACCTTAATCTAACTGCTGAAATGTCTCCTCAGCCTTCATTAGTGTCTACAGGAGCGGTTCATCACTAAATCAAACAAATCAGCTGTGTTCATGATCTAAAACATGCAGGAAACATGCTGGCAGCAGACTGCAGGAGGGGGCGGCCTGCCACTCTGAAGTTGCAAATGCAGTGTTCTGGCCACAGAGGGTGGTGGGGGTCTGAGTAACAATTAATTAACCCTGTAAAGGGTAATTTTAGCACATACTGGCTCAAGGAAATTATTTAAAAATATGAAAAAGTTGCATAGTATGGCTTTAATGGTAACTTCCTTGTTGGATGAGAGGAAAACAACAAAGAAGAACTCACATTTCAGGATGCACTGGGAATATCCAGACTATCAATGAATGCCAGATAGACGTGCAGACCCCAGCTTCACAACCAGCAACAACAGTCACTTAAATCTTTATTTGTCCACACTCCTGCACAACAAACTGCAAACACTTCACATGCACAAAAATAAAAGTAGAAGAATTCTTAATGCTGATTTCTACACTAATATATTGCCTCTACAGAACATGTATGTACAGGAAATATTCTATAAAATGTAGTATGAAAAGTCAAACCCATTTTTTTTTTGCTGCAAAGAAACACGAGGAATTGTGCGGCCAATCTCTATCTGAGCAATATGCTGGTGAAGGTTCTCAGTCATCCAGGTCATGGTAATCCAAGGGGTTCAACTGAAGGCAACTGGACTTCTTTGGTCACCAAAGAAGTCCAGTTGCCTTCAGTTGAACCCCTTGGATCTCTATCTGAGCAGTTGGGTTGGAGAGGAAGGGCCCCGTAAGGGAATGTGAGAAGGCCAACAGAGCTGCCAAATGGCAGCTTTACACCGTTCAACTACTGTTGTGGTTCTGACTTCAACGTTTGGGTCCCCTTGTGGCCTGGGTAACCCAAACAATTGCTTGCCCTGCCTGTCGGCACGCAGCGCCTCTGGTAATAGTGAGAGAAATAGATTGAAGAAAGAAGAGGTAAGAAAACACATCATAACTGACTTGGGGATGTATTTTTAAAATGTTTGGGAGTCTGAAGTCAAGTACAGCATCACAAAAAGTGAAGAGAGGCAGACCTGTGAGCAGCTGACATAGATGGAGAAGAAAAAGACAAATATGTTTTTTTATAAAGAAAACTTTCCAACTACTGCGATTGATGAGAATGGGAAAAAGATAGACTCAGATGGGTTGAGTAAAAGCCAAAGAAAACAAGTTTAGGAATCTGCAGGAGCTTTCAAATGATGGGAAAACTGTTCTGAGATTACTCATACACAAATAATGCTGACAAGAAGATTTTATAACACTCTGGAGCCATAAAGCATAAACAGGAACAAATTATGAATACAAACAGAAGAAGTTTACTAAAGCAGAAAGAAAAAACACATCACTTCTTTACTCAGTCATCTCACGTTTTAGGTTTTTTGCCAGAAATGGTTAAAACTCAGAATAGTAATCCTATTAGGCTCAGAAACAAGACAACTTCACCCAAGGAGCTTTGTTAATTCAAACAGAAAATAAGTTCTGTAGTGAATGTGGCAAGGTGGAGAAGCGAGGGCCTGGGCAGAAGTCGATCCCCAGACTCCCAGGTGAAAGTCACGCGCGCTAACCAGTCAGCCAAAGGGATATCCCTGTGGCCAAGCAGCCAGGGCGCATGATCAATCGGGACACAGTGACAGGATGCTCACCCTGTCACGAGGTTCATTAATGCAAACTAGTTTCACTAATGAAATGCTTGACCCAACCTCCAGAGGATGGTTGGGATTCTTGTTGTCCTGGTCCACTTGGGATCCTCTGGAGGGTTGATTAGAGGTTTGATTTGTAGTTCAGATTAATGAAGATCCCGCTACAGTTTTAAAGGTTGTCACTCAACAAATGACTCATGAGTAGTATCTCACACTACCAAAAATAATTTTAATCAGTTTTTGCAGATTAATGTAGTTTCTTTGATTTTTGAATATGCACACATGGAGGAAAAGAACAGAGTACGAGTTTCACTGTGGACAAAAGTCAATAAAGTATGACACTGGGACAATCTACTGTGAGACTGTGTGGGAATATTACACAAGTACTGACAGTCGGTGAAGTGATGTGTTGATGCTTCAGAAGAAATAAAAAAAAAACGAGCAATGTAGAGCTTCAAAACTAAATAATGCAGCAGTGAGTAGGTGGAAGCCACAAAGTTCTATGAAGGTTTACAGACAAAAGACTCTCAGATCACATCACAAATAAACAATTTGTCATGCAAAATAGCACAGTCACATGAACAAAAATGGAAATCTGGTCATTTCTGGATGCTCAAGAAAGAAAAGCAGTTATTTTTCACCCATCTTTGCAACTGTTAAATAGCAACGTGGTGTCTTGGATTAATGACTTAAAAGGAACATTTTTAGTAAAGAATGAAATTTATAAAAAATTAACAAAAGGTCAAATTAAAACATCAGCTGATATTAAAGACTGATTTGTAAGGAAAGAACAGAACACACTACCCTTCATCTGAGGTGTAGTTTGTGCACCATAAGAGCTGTCAGAGTAAATGCACCGAGGGCCGTAACGCAGCAATTTATAGGTAGATTAGGTTTCAGCAATAAAACTAGTTATTCATTCACAGCAGTAGCTAAAGTGAGACTCCATGTTCAGCAGCACTTTATTAAAGCATTAAAGTCTTTTACCTGTCGAACATGAACTAATTGTGTTCTGTTAGGAATGTATTAACCTTGATGAATGGCAGTAGACAGCATGTGTGGCTGTGTGTGAGTTGGGAGTTTGGCAGTGCTTTTTTTTTAAAAGTGACCACAGAAATATTTTAATTAATTTTTTAAAATTTAGATATCATTTTGCAGCCTACACTTATTTACGCCTATATGCATAAGAATTAAACCCCCTGTGTTTACAGCTTTAGTTGCAATTCTGAGGATTATGTTGTTCACAGAATTGTTTTCAAAATGACTTTAGATTTCAGCCAGCAGCAGTCTGAGGCTTAAAGCCATACTATGTAAATTTTTCATATTTTTAAATCATTTTCTTGAGCAAGTATGTGCTAAAATGACCCTTTACATGGTTAATGAAATGTTACTCAGACCCCTACTGTACTCTGTGGCCAGAATACCGCACTTGCAACTTCAAAGTACCGGTCCGGTCTCTGTTGGATTTAGAAAAATGGAGCTGACATGTCTGGTGCTGGAATCTCATAAACACAGCTGATTTGTTTAATTTAGTGATGAACTGCTCCTGTAGACACTAATGAATGTGTGCAGTACTGGAGCTCCACAGGGTACAGTGCTCTCACCCTTTCTCTTCACCTCGGACTTCACCTACAACACCAGCAGCTGTCACCTCCAGAAGTTCTCTGATGACTCGGCCATCGTCGGCTGTGTGTCTGAGGGAGATGACCAGGAGTACAGGTCAGTCATCATGGACTTTGTTGACTGGTGTGAGTGTAACCACCTTTGCTTGAACACCAGTAAAACAAAGGAAATGGTGATTGACTTTCAGAGAAACACTCCTCCTCACTCACCAGTCAACATCCAGGGAGCAGTGGACACCTTTATGTATCTGGGTGTTCACCTCAACAGTAAACTGAACTGGTCCCACAACACAGATGCTCTGTATAAGAAGGGCCAAAGCTGCCTCCATCTCATGAGGAGGCTGAGGTCCTTCGGAGTTAATTCCCAGCTGCTAAAATATTTTTATCACTCTGTTGTTGGCTCTGTTATTCATTCTGCTGTGGTCTGTTGGGGTGTAGGCAGCTCTGACCGAGACAGGAAGAGACTGAACAAGCTAGCTACCAAAGCTAGCTCGGTTCTGGGCTGCCCGCTGGATTCTGTTGAGGAGACGTGTGAAAGGAGGATGCTGGGGAAGATGACCTCCATCTTAAGAAACCCCTCCCACCCACTGCACTCCACTGGAGATCATGGACAGCTCCTCCAGAGGTAGACTGAGACATCCCAGATGTAAAACTGAGCGCTATCGTAGATCTTTCATCCCCTCTGCTGTAAGAGTGTATAACTCCTCAGTTTAAGCTGTGCTGGTATCATCCTGGTACACAATAACACCAATGCAATATTCAGTATGTGTTCTATACTTGTGCAATACCGGATTCAGATTGTTGTCTGTGTCTCTTACAGTATGCTGCATAGTGCTGGTACCAAGTTTGTTTTTCATCTTTTATTTGTGGTTTTTTAGTGACCTAAGATTACAATACTAGATTACTGCCTATGTGTAAATACATGTATCCTTGTTTTTATCTTTCTTCTAATTACCCTTTGAGTGATGGTGCTGCTGTGACAAGTGAATTTCCCCACTGTGGGATCAATAAAGTCTATTCTATTCTATGAAGGCTGAGGGTGTTAAAAAGACGAACGCACAGCAAGGAGATAAGTTTCACTTTTGGTTTCACTAACAAACACTAGTGGGTGCTAAAAGCAAGCCAAAATGGCCTAGTATCCCTTTAGTCAATCCACCAATTAAAATTTATTTTTATAGCTGACACGACCCAGAAAACCTTGTTCTCTTGGGGGACTTCAATGCTCATGTGGGCAACGACAGTGAGCCCTGGAGGGGTGTGGTTGGGAGGAATGGCCCTCCTGATCTGAACCCGAGTGGTGTTTTGTTATTGGACGTCTGTGCTCGTCATGGATTATCCATAACAAACACCATGTTTAAGCATAAAGGTGTCCATATGTGCTCTTGGCACCAGGATACCTTAGGCCGCAGTTCGATGATCGACTTTGTTGTCAATTCATCTGATCTGCAGCCGCATGTCTTGGACACTCGGGTGAAGAGAGGGGTGGAGCTGTCAACTGTCCACCAACTGGTGGTGAGTTGTCTTTGATGTTGGGGGAAGATGCTGGTCAGACCTGGCAGGCCCAAACGTGTTGTGAGGGTCTGCTGGGAACGTCTGGCAGTCTCCCGTCAGAAGGAGCTTCAATTCCCACCTCCGACAGAACTGCCAAAACATTCCGGGGAAGGCGGGGGACATTGAGTCCGAGTGGGCCATGTTCTGTGCCTCCATTGTTGAGGTGGCCAACCGATGCCGTGGCCACAGGGTTGTTGGTGCATGTCATGGCGGCAACCCCCGAACCCGTTGGTGGACACCAGCAGTTAGGGATGCTGGCTTGGGTGGTCGCAGAGGCAAAAACCCGGGCGTGGGAGGAGTTCGGTGAGACCATGGAGCAAGAATTCCGTACAGCTTTGAGGAGATTCTGGTCCACCATCTGGCGCCCCAGGAGGGGAAAGCATGCACTACCAACACTGTTTACAGTGGAGACGGTGTGCTGCTGACCTCGACTCGGGACGTTGTGGATCGGTGGGCGGAATACTTCGAAGACCTCCTCAATCCCACCGGCACGTCTTCCAGTGAATGACATGGTCCCACTTCCATGCCCCAAACAGAAACCTAGCCACATCATTCTGGACCAGCTGCAGTCGAGTTAATAAGGACTGGCTCAGGCCAGCATACAGGGAGCTGCAATAATCTAATCTAGAGATGACAAAAGCATTGGTCACAGTTTTTAAACCCTATTGTGTGAGGATCGACTTAATCTTAGATAAGCGCCTCAACTTATAAAAACACGAACAAACAACAGAATTTACCTGAGCATCGAATCGTAGAGTAGAATCTAGTTTAACACCCAAATCTGTAATTACAGACTTCTCATAGGGTAGCAGCGATAAAAGGTCCAATCTATGGGGCTGGTTGTTTTTCGGGGTAAAAACTATTATTTCAGTTTTGCCAAGAAATTGGACCCCATCCATTGAGTAACATCCTGTAAACAATTCACCAGCTGCTGAATGCTAACCCCTGGTCCCTTGCTGAATTGGCAAATAAAGTTGACAATCATCAGCATAGAGATGGAAGCTAATGTTATGTTTCTTAAACAACAATCCCAGTGGTAATTGATAGAATGAAAACAGCAGTGGGCCCAAAACAGAGCCTTGGGGAACCCCCCACCTTATGTCAGCATCTCTTGATGAGTAAGAACCAAGGGAAACAGAAAAGTCCTGTCCATGAGATAGGACATCATCCACTCTAACGCAGAACCAGAGAGCCCCACCCAATGTTCCAAGCGATTCAACAAGATCTGATGGTCAACAGTATCAAATGCTGCTGTTAAGTCCAACAATTCATTTTCCTGCAAAGCATTCAAGTTATAGTATTTATTATCATTATTATTAATGTAACAGATTGTGTTTCCTGTCTAGGTTTGACATAACCACAGAGGATGACTTAAGCCTAATTTATACTTCTCCGCCTGCCCGATACAGAGACAAGCAGCGCCATTTTTTGTAGGCGCAGGGGCTCTCTGACAGGCCGCAGAGGGTGACGGAGACATGCCCTCTTTTTTAACTGTCAGTCGAGAGCGATGGAGAGCGCAAGCTTGTGATTGATTAATACGCCGCTTCCTTTAAATACGTCAACATCACCGCCATTTCCCCCTCAAAAAATAAAGACAGCTAAAGATATCCAGCGGCAGACACAGAGCAGATTGAAGAACGCCTTGCGGAAAAAGTCAGAAAATATGAAAGTTTATTCATTCGTGACTCAAGGAGCACAAGTATAAGAAGCAAGCGTTTTATTCGTGGACGGAAATGACGGGAAACGTGGGTTTAGAGGTGCTGACCGCATGAAGAGGTGGAGGAGAATGAGGGACAAGTTCGTCCGTGTTAAAAAGTCTCTAAAACACATTAAAACAATGTAAACATAGTAGTAAATACTCTATCGTGGACTGGATATGTGACTGTAATGGTGGCAGGATACCCCAAAAAAGCACTTGCTTTACAACTCTCCCCAGGTGACAGAGAATTCTGAAGGGAAAACATCTCCGTCAATGCGTGTGCTCGACCCCACAGTCAAGCTGACGGAGAAGCATAAATTAGGCTTTACTTCTGGCTATTAGCAGCAAACTACTCATTCAATATATGACACAACAATGCAAAGATACACATAAAAAAGTAATTTAAATCTTCTTTGTTTATGTCTGCAAATAGAAAGAAAACACATTCACACACCCTAGCCCTTTCCAACAACAAAACAATTAATCTTTGTTTAGGCCAAGCAACACCAGGTGTTTAATTAGGTGTGTGTGTGTGTGTGTGTTGATGGGGTACCCTCAATAGAATTTGAGTTGATTCATTGGCACATCAAGGCGAGTGTGTGTGGCAAATCAGATGAGCATTTGTGTGCATTTGTGCATGTATGTGCAGGAAGCAAAAAGGTGGAAACTGTTTGCTAATTGGATTAAAGTGGACTCATTGGGATACTAGGGCAAAAGTGAATGATTCCTCAGTGTGTGTGCGTGTGTGTGTATAACAGTTATTAGAGGCCAAATTGAGTCACCAACTGGTCTAGATTGCATTGGAGGGTTAGTTTGCTCTGTACTGAGGAAAGATAGACAGATGGACTCTGGAAGAAATTACGATTGACTAGATGACTCTTACATGTATTTAATCCAACCGCCACCGCTGCTTTGTGTGACAATCTGTTTGCGCACGCATGTGTGTGTGTGTTGATGGAGTGTGTAAGATGTTCATCATTACAACAGTGGGATCCCACATATTTACAGAATACCATTGGCTTCGTTCCTTTTATCTCTCACAGGTTGAACACTGGCACATTTGGGTAATTCTTCAAACTAACCATCAAAAAAAATGCTTCTTTGTGACTTTGTCCTCATTTCAGAAGATTTTGCACCGGTTCTTCAGTGGAATTTGTCCATTTCTACACCATTACCAACAAAGGAACGTCAACATGGGAGAAAATTTGCTCTTTTTTCAGCCCCTGTTGCTGTTAAAAAATATTGGGCACAATGAATGAAGTCAAATAATGTCTATGTGTAATGATTTTTTCTGAGACACAGAAATCATGTTTGCTTAGAAGCTATACAAAATCATTTAATAGCACTGCTTAGTTTTTTTCTTTTATTTTTATTTAACCTTTTTTTATCCAGATGAGCCGATTGAGAACTCATTCTCACTTACAACGACGATCTGGCCAAGAGGCAGCAGCAACAAAGACATAGCTTTACACCAAAGAAAAACAGATAAGATAAAAAAAATACAAGATGAAACAGCTAAACATAAAGACATAGGACTGTTCTCATATATAATATGTACAAGCCATCAAAACAGATTTAAAACAATCCGTGAGTACTCAGGAGCATGCACATTGATCAGAAACTATTGATTGCAATGAATTATTGAAGGTAGATAATGGAACGTAATGGGGTAAGAAAGAATGTAAAATAATAAAAGTCACGAGCTTAAAAAAAAATAAAATAAAATAAAATAAAATAAAAAAAAAATATATATATATATATATATATATATATATATATATATATATATATATATATATATATAAATTCCCATCTCACCCTCTGCGGGTGGTCTCATCCTTCCAAGCTCGGGTCCTCTACCAGAGGCCTGGGAGCTTGAGTTTGGGGATCACTGCCCCGATGACCACAGGCACCACTGATGTCTTCACTCTCCAGGCTTTCTCAAGTTCTTCTTTGAGGCCCTGGTACTTCTCTAGTTTCTCGTGTTCCTTTTTCCTGATGTTTCATCACTTGGTGTTGCCACGTCAACCACAACGGCTGTCCTCTGTTGTTTGTCCACCACCACAATGTCTGGTTGGTTCGTCATCTCCATTTTGTGGGTCTGGATCTAAATACACTGCTCACAAAACTGAAAGGAACACTTTAAAGAAACACATTAGATACACCAGATCTCAATATGAAGTTGGATATCTATACAAATAACGACAGGGCAATGTCTTAGGAACAAAAGGATGCCAAGTCTTTTAATGGAAATAAAAGTGTTCAGCCTACAGAGGGCTCAATTGTGTAGACACCCTAAAATCAGAGTGAAATGAAGATGTGGCAAGCTAGTCCATTATTTCAAAAAGTTAATTTCTGCAACTCAAAATGCTTTTCAGTATCTTGTGTGGCCCCCACAAGCTTGTGTGCATGCTTGACAACGTCGGGGCATGCTCCTAATGAGACAACGGATGGTGTCTTGTGGCATTTCCTCCCAGATCTGTGTGAGGGCATCCCTGAGCTCTTGTACAGTCTGAGGAGCAACCTGGCACCGCCTAATGGACCGAAACATAATGTCCCACAGATGTTCTATTGGGTTTAAGTCAGGGGATGGTGAAGTCCATTCAATTGTTTCAATTCCTTCATCCTCCAGGTACTGCCTGCATACTCTTGCCACATGAGGCCGGGCATTGTCGTGCATTAGGAGAAAACCAGGACCTACTGCATCAGCGTAGGGTCTGACAAAGGGTTCAAGGTTTTCATCTGGATACCTTATGGCAGTCAGAGCACCATTTCCTAGGCAGTAGAGGTCTGTGCGTCCCTCCATGGATATGCCTCCCCAGACCATCACTGACCCACCACCAAACCTGTCATGTTGAACGACGTTGCAGGCAGCATAACGTTCTCCTTGTCTTCAGTTTGTCAGCAGTTTTTCTGGAGGATTGAGAGGAGATGCAGCTAAGAGACAAACAGGACAGGAAAATAGTCGCATTAAAAACAAAACAGTGTTTGAAAAGGAAAATGTAGGTAGACATATCCACTACACGTTTGTAACTTTATAATAATAATAACTTATAAGCATGTCATATTTATTTATTTGATACAATTTAGATCACCTTCAAAACTCAGTCCCACACCCAGGGCCATTTCTAGGCATTTCGGGGACCACGGCACAGTGCGCGCCCCCCCCCCCCGGAAAAAGATAATTTGTTTATATTGTGACATTTGTGATGAACTAAAACGTCAGACAGAATGACATTTTGTCCTTAACAGCAGTTTATTAGAGTAGTTTAACAAACAGCTGAGATAAACCCACATGTCCAACTTCCAGTTTCACCTCAACCAGCCACAGCGGCTCTTAAAGGAACAGTAACATCAGGCTACAACATCAGTAACACAAAGCCCTTATGGATCATTACAATATTTAGAAATATGTCATATATAATATGTTGTTTCTGGTGTTTCATAATAATTTATAATAATTATATGATCTCTAATAATTTCCTGATAAATTCTGTTAATCCTCATTTTATGAATTTGGTAGAAAATCCCATTGATGGTTCTTTTTTAAAATTATGTCAACAGATTATTGTCACAATAAAAATATGTATAATATGTAAAGGTCAGAGGTCACTACAATACCCACTGTTAAATAGATACAAATCTGAAGCCCGCGAGGACATTGTCCTATGTGGTTCAAAAATGTCCTGCGTGAGACGCTCTCACGTCTGCCAGTTTGGCAGGCGTGGCTCAAAAGTTTTCGCAAACACTGTGAATACCTTTTAAATTCAGTTTTTGCACAAAATTGCATGTTTTCCTCATGCATAAGCAGGTTTCTTAAGACACTTATTTCTTTTTTTAAAAACTCACATGTGGTGTTAATTAGCATTGGAATTGAGCATGCATGGTTTGTCCAAATTTGGCTGTCCTGTAACCTTTTCAGGGTAGACTCACTCTTCGCCTGATGACCCCATATAGACAGCAGCTCCTTGTGAACTGAACAAGCAGGTACATGAAATGGATAGATAGATTTTTTTATGATGTTCCAGTAGATCTTAATAAAGCAACCAAAAACAACCAAAAATCCATTATCTACAGCCAAAAAATATTATTAGTAGTATTTTTGTTGTATGATTTGTTCACATTGTAATTCAAATACTTTCACAGATTATTTCCATACAAATGATCAGAGTTGATTTGCAGCACTTACAAATCTTGCAAGCTGCTAGAGCAGAAAACAACTTGAAATGTGTTAAACTGTGAAAACTGCTTCTATAAGAAATAATTAAATGATATTCATTCAGTCAGAAGGAGCTAGAAAAACCTAACAGGGAGCAACAATAACAAAGTTATTGCAAGAACTTCCCAATAACTGAATAACCACACAAAAATATAGAAGCTTAATGACAGAAAATGAGAACACGAGTTAAATCTGTGTATCAAAACAAATGGAGTCTAATTATGACTTCTTGACCTTAAATTTAATATGAGGGGTTCACAGATGAAAAGTAGCCAGTCATAATATGGCTGTAATGTTTTGGAATGGTTTAGATTTCCCAATGAACTTCCTTAAGCCAGGGCTTCCAAACATTTCAGTCACACACACACACACACACACACACACACACACACACACACACACACACACACACACACACACACAGAGTTTCCACTAATTCGTCATGATAGACGTCATGTGGTTCTCATTGAGTCTTGAGGGGTAATGAAGTTAGCTTGAGCCACAGCAGTGCCATATTACATGAATCCTGTGTGTGTGTATGGGGGGGGGTCATAAAAAATATGTAGTCAACTGATAAGACAATATGAGGATTGTATATATGTTTCATTCTTTTATTCACTATTTTTTAGATGTATTGTAGGTTATTGTTAGGTCGGTGCTGTGTCTGAGTATAAAATTTACACAAAAGTGTCTTAGATCTGATGAACAAAGAGCTACTCAGTCCTCTGCTGTTGAACTAAATCTGGATTGGTGGTTAAGGTGACCAATTAGACACACTTTTTAGCTACATGGTTCGGCTTTTCTGGAGGATTTGAAAGTATTCCCAAACCAGAAGGGATCTACAGTGTTCATCTATGCAGTCCTTCATCTCCATCTCTGATCCGATTCCATCTCTGGAGATCATGACCTTCTAACAGGGTTCAGCTCAAACATTTTCAAAATGTCCTAATGATTTATAGATTCGTACAAAAAGGAAAACATTAGACCAAACCAGCATCCTGCTAAGTCTGAATGCTGTTGCAATGCAAAGCAGAGGAAATTGTTGAATTTTGCTGTTTTATGTGTTTTAAGAAAACAGTAGTTTTCTAACAGCTTGAAACGGTTTCTTTACATGACAAAATACATATGGGGTTTACTGAATTTAAATGACTGCCATTCAAATCTGCCTAGACTTAATGATGTGGCCAAAGTCAAAATGGGAGTTTTAGCCTTTACTTAATGAAGCCTCAAAGCAAATCCTACAGCTTGCACTATATAACGTCCCCCCAGCATTTTAAGAGAAAAAAAGCATCATTTGTATAGCACATTCCAAAAAACTCTTAACATAAAGGATCAGATTATAAAAAGTTGTAATAAATAAAAAATAAAATAAACAAGATTAAGAAAGTTTAGAGAGCTGTGTGAGAGAATAAATGTGTGTTGTGGTGAATTTGCAGAATGTCATCAGGGAGAGCATTCCTAAGGGAAGGGGCTGCAACTCTAAAAGCCCTGTTGCTAAACGTTTTTATTTGGGCGTTAAGGATGGAGCAATCCAGCATCAACTGATCAGAGGTACTTTGATGAACGCTCATGGTGAAGCAAGTAAGAAATGTACTGAAGAACACTTCCATGCAGCAGGGTGGGACAGAAGTAGACAGCAGTGAAGCTGGATGAAAGTTGGAGATACAGGTGGGGTATCAAGCTTGTGTCAAGCTTGGAGTAGAGCTGCTGCTTCTTCTGATTGAAGGGAATCAGTTTAGGTAGATTTGTAAATCTCAGTGGGATGCCCCCTGGTTGTCTTCTTTTTGAAGTTCCACAGGGAGAAGACCAAGAACTTGCTGGAGGGATTTTATCTCCCCTCTGGCTTGGGAACACCTTGGGATACCCCAGGAGGAGCTGGAGAGTGTAGATGGGAGAATGGAAGTGTGGGCTCCCCTCCTGGACCTGTTTCTCAGATGAAAACAAAAGGTAGAATATAAGACAAATCTAATGTGTGACTCATAGAAGAATGTTTGGATGACACCAAAGTTGTGAACCTCAGAGGAAGGAAGATGGAACACCCAATTTATTCAGAGAAAAATCTCCAGGAGCTCAATTTCACTGTTGTTGAGTTAAAGTAGTTTAGAAGACATTCAGGCTTTGATATCCTGCAGGCATTTGACTAAGAAGAGAGGGGCAATGTGTCCTCCTCTTGCTTCAATTACTAAAACTATAATAATTATTGGTTTAGACCTGCTTTCATATTTTAAAGTCTTTGTCTATGTTCTGCCCTCCACGTCTGTCTTCTCTCCCTTGGGACACGTAGAGCAGCTTTAGTAGCTGCAGTGTTCTGTCATTTTTGAAGCTACTACCCATCCATTCACCCTGACTCCAGTTTTTTTTTTCTAATTCACTGGCCCAAAAGGTTTTGGACAGTTCTCTCCATCTGAGACAACCTGTCTTCTAGCAGCTACTTACTATCTCTGCAGCCCAGAAGCGCTGTCCGCTCCCTTACATTGCTTTTTCCTGGTGAAAGCTCTGATCTACTGTCAACTCCCATCATGCAGGTCAGCTGGAAGAAAAGAGGGAGAAAATGCCTCTGAACTCTACCTGCTTTTCTCTCTTTCAACTGAGAGAACAGCAGAAAGAAAAGTGCCAAGAGGCCTATTGTCAATTTGTTCATCTGGCTGTATATCTCAACTCCAAATGTGGCTTAACAAATCAAATCTTGGAGTTATGACGTCTGTCTTTGATCTTTCTGTAAGGAGGAATTTATGGGGAAAAGGTATTCTTTCAATGAAATTTTTAAAGTATTTTCTGGCTGTTTGACATGAGCTGTGTGCTTCACACTGTGACCAAAACCCATTAGGTCAGAGCTAATATTCTTCCAGGCTTTATCAACTTGCTCTGAGGCCAAATTCTGTTTGAATTTTTAATAAAGGGAGTTGGCATTTCCAACTTAAGAGACTGAGCACAAACACTGCAAGGGTTGTGCACATGTCTATAGTTTTTAAATAAAACTAATCATGACATTTTATTAGGGCTGCTCGATTATGGCAAAAATGATAATCACGATTATTTTGACTGAAATTGAAATCTGGAATATTTAAGACGATTTTTAATTAACGTTGATTTTATTTATTTATTTATTTATTCTTTTAGTTAGTTAGTTAGTTAGTTAGTTAGTTAGTTAGTTAGTTAGTTAGTTAGTTAGTTAGTTAGTCAGTCATAAAATTGCACAGGGCAAAATCAAATCAGAGGAAAAGTAAAATAAATGAAAAAAAAAAAGAAATAAACAAGATAATCACAAAAACAATTCCTGATTCCTCGTGTAAAAGAGCCAATACACTTACTCATAGTTAATAACCAAAAGGGTGTAGGCTGAAGTTTAACTTATTTAAGCCTACCCAAAACAGACCCAATTTGATCAAACAAATACTGCAAAATACTGACAAAGAGATATACAGTGCAAACATCTGTAATATAAAATAAATATAAACATATAAACTTCTATGTTGTAGTGAACTTCCACAACCTGCTGCATAATAATTTAGCCCTGTCCAGCACAGCCATAGGAGAGTGTAGAGCTGCACGATGCAACGTGTCGCTCAGAGATGAACTGATGATTATTTATCAGCATGAGAACCTGGAGGTGTGACGTGAGAGCGCATGAAGACAGTCAAATGCGTATAAATCCACTTCAGATGCGGCTCGCTGTGTCTTGAATTTATTTAGCTTGTAAAACAACATTTTTCTAGCGAATGAGATCCACCGAGAACGGTTTATGATTGATCAGTCGACATAAAGCCTAATTTATAATTCTCCATCTGCGTCGGTACGGAGACACGCATTGGTCGGCGCAAGGGCTCTCTGACAGGCTCGCAGAGGCTGACGGAGACTTGCCCTCTTTAACTATCCATCGAAAGTGAAGGAGACCGCAAGCTTGTCGGTCCGGAGTGCAGCTGAGTGTTTTGCTAACCTGTTGGGAACATCGGCGACAAAGTTATACAGAAAGTAGCTAAGAGTTATCAGAAATGTTGCTAAGTTGTTCGCTAGATGCTTTTAGGAAATAAAACTAAAGAAGTGGGTCTAAAAAGTTGTTAGAAATAGCGACAAAGTTGCTAAGTTGGCAACGCTGTGTGGGAGGTGCGCTTGATTTGCAGCTCGGCGTAGCGCGGGAATAAACCGCGAGGGGGAGAAGCAAATAATCGACTTGTTTTGTTTTTATAATCGTTCAAAACCCATATCGTAATTGGGATTAAAATTCGATTAATTGAGCAGCCCTACATTTTATTTCTACATCCAGATCAGGCTTAGTTTTATGCAAGTTAAAGGGACACTAGTCAGTTTTGGCTTTTTTTTAGCACCCCCTAGTGTTCGTTTGGTGAAACCGAAAGTAAAACATATCTCTCCTCACTGTGCGTTCATCTTTTTAACACCTTAATCTAACTGCTGAAATGTCTCCTCAGCCTTCTATAGTAGTAGTAGTAGTAGTAGACTTTTATTGCAGACTCGTGGTCCAAGGAATACATAAAGATAAAATACAAAATAGAAATACAAAAAAAAAAAAAAAAAAAAAAAAAAAAAAAAAAAAAAAAAAAAAAAAAAAAAAAATGACCTTAAAAATAGAGACACATTAAAAGACCCTTATCCTACAGAAGACAGTCATACCAGTGCTTCCATATTTTAGAGGTGTAGCGTACAGCACTATATTTCATGTTAGTCAGTGTTAGGATGACACTGTTCTCTGACACATTCAGACGGCATATAAATGTATACATAAAATTTCTTAAAACAGCTTTCAATGTGCTGACCCCAGCAGAAACAAACAATTCACTGGCACTGGTCCATCTGGGCTTTTTTAACAAGAGTCTTAGTGCATCGTTGTAAGCCACCTGCAGTCTCTGAATACTGGCTGTTTTATAGTTCCACCATAAGTGCGCTGTGTACAGTGAGGTACAGTATGCTCTAAACAAGCTTAGTTTTACTTCAGCAGAGCAATATCCAAAATTCCGACACAGTATGTTTGCTTGTGCATATAACATTCGGCATTGTCGATAAATGTCCTCATCATCTGACAGACTGTCTGTCAACACGTGACCTAGATATTTCACTTCATGTGAAACACCTAGAATAGAGCCAGACAACTTGAAGTCTGGAAATCTGATACGTTTGTCCTCTTTTGTTCGACAGATCATGATTACACTTTTAGCAGGATTAAATTTTACATCATGCTGCTCACCAAACCCAGAACACACACTAAGAAGCTCCTGAAGACCAGCTGAACTTGGGCTAAACACCACTATGTCATCAGCATACATCAGATGATTTACTACTGTACTTCCAGCCATACAGCCAGTTCTACACTGGATTAACTGCTTAGAGAGGTCATTCATATAAAAATTGAACAATACTGGTGCTAAAATGCTCCCTTGTCTGATTCCGTTACAGACCTGAAAAGGTGCAGACACACAGTTGGCCCACTTGACCTGCATGGTCTGGTTTGCATACCATTACGATAAACATCTAACAATGTATTTAGGCACACCAGCTTTGCACAGTTTATAAAATAGTTTTCTGTGGTTTACACGATCAAAAGCCTTGGAGGCATCTAAAAAACACATAAAAACAGTTGAGTTTTTGCCTTTATAGTTACTCAATAGTTCCTTTAAAGCATATATGCACATATCAGTGCCATGTTTAGGCTTAAATCCAAACTGATTGTCAGTGCACACTATCAATCTGTCCAACCTTGTCAGCAAAATTTGTTCAAGAACTTTGGAGAGTATGCTTGCAAGAGCAATGGGCCTGTAATTATCTAAGCTGCCTACTTTCCCTGATTTGTCCTTCATCACAGGAACCAGAAGAACATTCATCATGGAGTCTGGAATAAAACCATGAACCATAAAAGCAGTAAAACATAAAGCAAGAAGAGGTGCTAACCTCACACTTGCAAATTTAAGATGTTCAGCAGAGATAAGATCCAGTCCTGTAGTCTTACCTACAGTCAGATGTTTAATTGCTAGATGAACCTCTTGAGTTTCAATAGTATTGACAACATCAACATTATCAACCTGGAAGGGTTCACTCTGCACACAAGTAAACAGTTTACTGTAATGCTGTTGCCAGACCTCTGCGATCTTATCTGATCCAGAGACACCATCTACTGTACAGGAGAGAGAGGGTTTACAGTTGTTAATCATTTTTATCTCTTTCCAAAATGCTTTATTGTCCTTGTCTAAAAGTTTTTTAGCCATGGACTCAGCCCTCATGTTTTGCTCATTCTTCTTAATAAATCTTATGGCATATTTGTACTTTGCATTTGTCAGCTTTTTATGCTCAAATATAGGTCCATGTCTGGGTTTGCCTGCAAGAGCCCAAGAAGTAGTAGCTTCACGTGCATCAGCATGATATTGAGACACATATGTATTCCAACCAGGCATATTTTTACTTTTCTTTCTGTTTTTAGTGAAATACCCGCTTGCATCAAGTAACACTTTGACTATGTCACAATACATGGAATTTATATCTGTTTTGTGCTCAGTGTTGGAGCAATTACTATCTGTACACATAACAGCTTCTCTTCTTACTTTGATACTGCCTAACAGCTGATCACTGTAATCATAATAGGAGGCCAGATCTTCTGATGAGAGAGAAGACCAGTCAAAGTATTCCTTATTAGGATTGTTTACATAATTTGCTGTTGCAGGTAGATAATCAAACCTAATAACCACTTCAACAGGGATGTGATCTGTACTGGACATATTGTATAAGATGTTCATGTGTGCCAGAGCAGCATGAGCATCTGCTGTAGTGATGCAATGGTCCAACCAGGACGTGGTATGCCAGGCTTCACTTATATATGTATAGCTCTCCGCCTGCAAGAGCTCTCTGCTGGACAATATTAGATTAAAATCTATACAAAAATGAATCAAATGCTTAGCAAAAGCAGAGTTCTTATCAGAGATATCTGCATTAAAATCACCAATCACATAAACACTAGTAGATTTTTCATTTTGTAAAAAGGAGCTAATAAAAGCAAGCTTATTTAAATATTCCTCTTCATTCTGTATGCATTCATAAGGGGCATACACATTTAAAATGATAAAATCTTTGTCATTCTGTTTCACTTTAACAGCAATACACCAGTCCACACCCAGTCTAACAACATTTATCAATGAGTCCAGTCTCTTTTTCCAGAGGATAGCCACACCTCCTGGTATCCTTCCTCTTTTAATTCCCAAACTGAAGTCAGTAGTTGACTCTCCAGCACCAAGGAAACTGTCATTAATGGAGTTTAGACGGTCTAAGTCCTGCTTGGCTAAAAATGTTTCCTGTAAGCACAGTATGTCACAGTGCTGCAACAACTGGTCGACAACAATACGGCGAGCTTTATCGTCTGCGCTCTGCCCTGAGCGCAGGCCTCGACAGTTGTATGAGTGCACTTTAATGTCCATAGTCGTTATTCATTTGTGCTCACGCCAGCAGCTGGCTTAGCAACAGGGGCAGGAGGATTTGCGCCACTGAGACCTCTACGCGGCTCATAATATCGCCTCACAAATGTTCCCTCAGGCCAAAGTTCTGGGTTGTACATGACAGCCACGTCACTACATTCAGCGGACACTTTGAAAGAAGCGTATCTGTTGTTTACAGTAGTGATCTTTTGACATGTTACGTCATGCTCAAGTTTGACTTTAAGATAAGCGCTGAGTGTGTCTGCGTCGAGGTCGGGTGAGAACTTTGAGGCAAAGACACTCACCAATTTAGTTTTCACCGTTTTGATATTCCCGGCTGCTCCAGTTCCCACAATCGTTTTGCCAGCTTTCCTCCGTCCCACAGTAGAGCCCGGGTGAGGCGCCGGTTTAGCAGCTACACGCTCCCTGTTCTTTCGCTGCCCCCGTTCCACGACCTGGCTCCACTTTGGAGATCCGGGTAGCGGCGTTGTTCCATTGGTGCACAGCGCAGGTGTATCTCCCTCCATGCCCGAAAGCGATCCTCTCTCTGTCCCCTGGAGGTTGTGTCCCGCGTCCAGGGCTCTGAATTCCTCCACAGGGGTGCTCACGTCCTCCTTCGCTGCGCCCAGCTCCTTCGATGGTGCGGACTGGTCAGCGCATCCATGGTCAGCGCGCAATTCCAGGGCGCGCACACGTCCACTCACATCCACTGTGACTGCATGCAAGGCCTCACTGGTTTCAGTCTGGATTTGCAGTGAATGCTTCATGGCAAACACTACAGCATGGAGCTGCTCCATTTTGCGAAGTAAGCCACAGACATCCATGCTGGTAAAAGTCACTGACGGCAGCTCATCCAGATAATGAGACACGAATCTAGGAACATTGTCCCCACATTCATTTAGTACTTTCAGACAAGCCTTTACATTGTTGACGTCTTTTTGCGCTCCTTTATGACTGATGTTACGCTGTGTGGTTGAGCACAACTCGAAGAGCGTTTTCTTTGATGTCTCGATCCAGTCAGACTCAAATGTGTTGACGGCTAGCAGGACAATCTCATCCTGACTTAAAGTCTTTAGTTTTATAGAGAGAAAGTGTAGAAATTCATCCTCTACAATAACTTTGCCGTCAATGGTTGTATATACATCTGGTTTTAAGCGAGCTCTAGCAAACTCAGGAACTCCAGATGAGCGTGCTGCTGCCACGTCAGCCATCTTCCTCCTGCTCCTCCTATAGTTTCTACGGGAGTGATTCATCACTAAATTAAACAAATCAGCTGTGTTCATGATCTAAAACATGCAGGAAACATGCTGGAAGCAGACTGCAGATCCAGGTAGGTCAAGCTGAATTTTTCTAAGTGCCAACAGACCGGACCGGCAACTGTGAAGTTGCAAGTGGAATATTCTGGCCACAGGGGGCGACAGGGGCTGGGTGGCCTTTCATTAACCCTGTAAAGGGTCATTTTAGCACAAACTGGCTCAAGAACATGATTTAAAAATAATAAAATGTTGCAAAGTGTCCCTTTAGGAGAAAATAGATGCAATACGCACATGCTCTTAAAGGAGCAGTGTGTAAGAATTCTACAGTGAAATAATCACAAAACTGTCTAATGTCTCAATCACGTTGGAAGAACAGTTATACTGAAACAGATTTCATTGTCAGCCTGCTGGGTGGTTGTCAGTTGTCAGTAGTGCACGCGGACCGTTCCGCCTACATCAGCTGGTCGTCAGAGCAGGGGGAGGGTTTGATTCTCCAACGTGAGATATTGGAGGTGTGGCGTGATAGCTTGTGAAGAGGGTCAGATGCATGTGTGTCTCACGCTCAGTACGTAAGAGTTGACAGCCCTGGTGAAGCAGACTAGAGGCTAACGTTGAGCTAACAATGCCAACGATGAATTGGAAGCAAATAGTCGTCACCAACAACTCAATTTTATAGTGAAATGTCTGTGTGAAGTGAAAAATGAGTCAATAGTAGCATTTTAGTTTCTTTAAAGCAACATTCCGCAACTTTTACACCTTAAAAATTATGCTTTTTTGCAAAGTTTTTGCGTCATACTATTATCTATTATGTTCATTTTCGTACCTGTGATAGTGTTGGGGGGTCTTACGTCTGTTTACCGCACTAAACAGTTTTTGTGCGTCTGGTAGCCGCAGGATGTATTGACTGGGTGTCGTTTTACGGCAGATTATGGCAAGCCAAAGGGATAAAAGAAGCGCGCGTTCTAAACACGCGTTATGTCCGCCAAAATGCGTGTCCTGAACGCACGTTTTGACACCAAAGGGGGCAAAAACTCGCATGTTCTAAAGCAAGCATTATGTCCGCCAAAACGCGTGTCTTGAACGAGCGTTTTGGCGGACATTATGCGAGTTTAGAACACGCATTTTTTTATCCCTTTGGCTTGCCATAATTGTATAACGTAGACTCGCTGTAGCAATGGCAGATTCACCAAAGAAAGCTAGAAATCCCTTATCAGAGGAATCTAGGAAAAGAAAAGAAGAACGTGATAGAGCAAGAGCAAAGACCAGAGTTATAATTGGGCCGTCTTTTCCTCCCTGGAGAGCTCTTTTAGAAAGAACAGCATGAACTACGGACTCTAGTGCTGCTAAGGTAAGTAATAAATGATTTCACCAGGGTTATTGTGTTTGGTCGGGCATAAAGTTGTTATACACTCCTGATAAAACTATTTATTCAATGTGTGGAGGTGGAAAAGTTTGTTTTCGTTGTTTTGCCTATTAGGAATGTAAACATGCCTTTTATGCCCCAGAGAGATTTAATGTTACGACAGGCAGCAAGCCTCTAGAGGGCGACAGAGACCATATAACTGCAAAGTTGCGGAATGCTGCTTTAATGAGTCGTTCAGAACTATAACAGCAAGCTAACAACAAGATGGCAAACAACCACACTCCCTTAATGCCGGAGAAATGCTACCATAATAAGTGTAGTAAGTGGTCCCTACATAAAACACACAAGAGTGCTAACACAGGAGGATCTTTAGTGACGTCAATGTTTATGTTTTTCGCATTGCATCATGGGACCTGGGTGGCAACAAACAGCGTATTTTGCCTATAATTCAATTGTTTTGCGTGCTTGAAGGAAGATTTAGCGAAGCAGATGGATCATTCTTGCTGTGTGGTTGATCGTTCGGCCCGTGGGAGGCTTGATAAAAAGTTTTATTAGAATTTCCTCCGTAAAGGAGTGCGAAATACGAAATAGATGGTGACCCGACTGTCTGAAGAAAGCCTGGATTCCTGCAGCAACAGAGTTTGTGTGGCTCATTTGTTCATGGTAAGTGCTTGTAACTAAGTATTTGTTAATAAGAGAAGATGCTTTTTAAAATATTCATCTTCGTGTAGTTTTATATCCACGGAGTCATTTAGTTTTCGCGTTCTGATTCAGGTGTCTCAGCCCGCGATCGTTATAATAATAAATAAATGAATAAGTAAAAAGTAACAACACTGATTAATGATGACTTACCCAGCTTTGCAGACGTGATGTGAATCATGCTGACTCTGCTAGCCGGCCGGTGCCAACTCCTGCTTTCAGCACGACCACAGCTTTACTGAAGTCATGGCTTCCTGTTTTGCAGAATAGTTCAGCCAAACTTTCCTTGAAACACAATAATCATAGACCTCCAGACGTTTGAAAGCCTTTAACTGTTCATGAGTGAAGGGTCCAGGGCTTTCTGTTGAATAGAAATAAATGTATCCCCAGAGTTGTGGAGAAAACACCGGCGAATCGGACCGTTTTCTGTCATCCCAGAGCTCAAACAGGCTTTAAATAACTTTATTTTTGTCTTCATTACAGATTTTAAGCTTCTCTCTAACCCTCCTCCTGTCTTTAGACGTTAAAGTGTGTATATTTTGGGGATTTCGCCCGTAAACCCGCGTCAAAGTGTACGTCACGTATTGATAGCAGGCCGTCTTCTGCCACACAGCCACTCGCGCATGCGCACAACGATGAAAGAAATGTCAACAAAGATCCTCCTATAGCTACTTTTACATGAGCACAAGTAATCGGCTTGAACGCCCTATCGGATCAAAAATTCGTCATGTAAACATGTCAATCGGAATATTCTGATCCAATTTGGCCTGATCCGAATTAAATTTCATTCCGATTGAGAGAGGTGGTTTTGTCCGATCGTCAATCCGATTGGCGTCCATGTGCACAGCCATTCGGATTGTTGGGGTAAAATAATGCCCACTGCGCATGTGTGCAACTTCAGCATGCCCTCTTTTCGCCTCTGCGCATGCTCAGGACAGATCGAAAACATGGCGGGCGGTAAACAGAAGTGGTCTGTTGCCGACGCTATTTTTTACTGGAAATACTACGGGAGCTCAATATTACTGAATGTCTCCATGGCCAAACGGCTAAAAATGCCGAGTTATACACTCAAGTGCATCTGAAGTGCATCTAAAGATGCAGGAAGCGGGAATTCACCGAAGCTAGAGAATAAGCAAATAAAATGCAAGGGAAAAGACGTGCGGACAAGATGGCATATGTTTACAGACAAGTCTGCGCATGCGCAAGCTATGGTGCGTGCATCGCGGCATGATCGGATCATTCCAGTTAGTGTCCATGTAAACAGAGATTTGGGATTTCCGATCAACCAAGATTTGAATTGGATTGGGGGAATTTGGCGCATGTAAACGTAGCTTATGACTCATCTAAAATCTTCTGGTGCTGATTCGTAACTGGCAACAGTTGAATGCTGAATTCACGTATTCTGTGGTTATTAAGCATAAACATCACTTGCAGCAGCAAAATATAGCACAGTCAATCAACAGTTATTAAATTTAGGAAATTTGAGCAGCTTTCTGCTGAACGTGTGGGTTCAGCCTGAGAAGCCATCTTCAGCCTGTTAATATGGTCCAATTAGAAATATTTTTTAGTGAGTTCCAATCTCCTAAATACGGCAGAGGTTGTCATTAGCGTTACTCTGTGAACCTGTACAGCAATTTGATTTTCACAAAAGACGATTTTGGCAAATGTTGGGCTTGACCTCAGGATGCATTGAGAGTGCAACATTAATTTCTTGCTGGTGATTTTTACTATTGTAGATAATCACAGAATTATACATGTATATGATTCTGTTGCAAAATTTGCGTCATTGTGAGGGTTTATGAAATATTAGGGTTGGGTGATATAACCTAAAAATAAAATCTCAGATTATTTAAAAAAATAATAAAATCTCTGATTATTTTTTAAAAAAATAAAATCTCAGATTTTATTTTTTTATTTGATTCACAATTGTTTTCTCGACCCAATAAAATCTCAGATTTTATTTTTTTATTTGATTTACAATTGTTTTCCCGAACCCCCCCCAATTATTAACTCACTGCCATTGACGACTTTTCAATTGCATTTTTTTACGGGGTGGGCGTCAGAACGAGCCCCCGCACCGTGAGAACATCACGTGTCTAAAGCGGATCTTCATCCGTGCATGTCACACATCACATGAGCAGGAAGCAGAAAATCATTGAATTAGGAGATCGTTTTGGGACGCTGCTGTGAAAAAAAGCAATGCGCCAACCGGAAATGCTTCTGCAGCTCATGCTTCGGCAACAGATTGTGAAAGAACGAAAAACGCTAGAAATACGGCGATTCTTCCTGATGTAAGAAGTGAGTCTACTCTTTCTTTTGGTAGTTTTGGCGTTTACATGATCATAGAGCACAATGTTCTGTGATTTTTCAAAAAACAGTAAAAACGCTCAAAAATGCTGGCAGTCAGGGGCTTTCTGATCAAAAAACGTGAATGAGTTAAGAAAAGCAACTGTGGTTTTGTTCGTCTCAGAGAGACTGACATTTTACATATTCGGCTGGATGCCTCTCTTTCAGGTGTTGGAATTGCTGGGTTTCACTCACGTGACCCGGACGTCGCACGAAACTCAAACACGGGGCAGTGTTTTGCTTCAGTACAAAACACAGCGCGATGGAGGAAAGCGAGTATAGTAAGGCATTAAATGGACTGTCACAGACGTGATATCGCAAAGATACATTGTCATGTAGGTTACGACCCATAGTTAAAAAAAAGTCGGCGTTTTCATACTCTGGAGGATTTACCCAGCGTTGAAGCGATCGACAACAAACTACCTTGTGCCGCATACATCATATTATACAGCAAACCAAATGAAAGCATTCAAAAGCCTGGAAGCCTACAACTATTTTATTTCAGGTTGGGTAAACCATTAAGTGATCCTGAGAAGCTCTAAATGGCTGTCGTCTTGTTTTTGCTCAGGTAAGTAGTGAGCTGTGCTATTTAGCTCATGATAATAATGCTAATGCTATTGATAACAAGTATGTTTATGTGCTAGAATCTACTGGTAAATAACTTATTAGGCCTATTTAAATCTAAATTTCTGGTACGTTAGTTTGTTTTTTATAGGGTATAAACGCCACATTACAACACTAAGCTAACTGCTAACAACATTAGCACTCTAAAAGCTATTTGCCGTACGGACACATGAAAACAGTATCAAACTGTTTACCTGCCGTTTTTGTGGCTGTGTTCAATAAAATGCTATCCACGTTATTTTTGAGTAGCCTCATGGAGAAATGTTGATGAAAGCAACATCCGGTGAGATACCGGAAGTAGCACATACTCATTGGTTTGCATTGTGAGGTTTCGTTGCTAGTAGCAGTTTATTTGAACATTTGAAGAGGATTTTAAAAAATATTTACCCCCGAAAAATGTAGTCACGCGCCTTGTGAAGATGTTGCGCTGTTGGCGCTTGTACTAACAACCAGAGAAAATTAAATCTGTAGCTACAAGAGCGATGTTTAGAACATGCACCTCCAGAGTGAGAAAGCGTGCAGCTGCGAGCGGCGGTACGGTTCTCGCCGCCTCTCCAGAGATGAGGAACCCAGAAGGATGTGGCTGAAAAATCTTAACCGCCACAAACTTTATTTGTGCGTTCCTTTCATTTTATTGTGAAAACACCCAGAGAGGAACACCCACATCCTACTTTGTAGTTGGATATGACAAAACTCCGAAGAGACGTCGAGTAAAGAGATCTGACAGCAGTCTCAAAACAGGAATTATTTCATGTGTACAATTTTCTGAATAGTTATAATTTAACGTGTGTTTAGACTGCTGTTATGAACCTAAAAGTGCCATCCTGCTGTTTGTATTTCACCTGATGTAGAAACTAAAACCCAGGCTTGGTGATGAGGGATTTAAGGCTCTGACTTGGCTCTACGTCTGCTTTTAAGTAAATAAGATTGTGTCCCACCTCTTTCAACAAAACATGACCAACATTATTACGATGTAGGTACTGATAAGCCTAGAGCTTTTAAGGTGGTTTATTGCCTCGCTGTCAGACGCAACTGAGTTCAGAAAGTAGCTAAAATGCTACTGTACGTTAGCTTTGGCCAGACTTTACGATCATCCCCTCCACCTCTCTGCTTCAGTAGGCAGACGGAGTGTAACAGTGTCCCGTTTGAGCTGTGACAGCTGGTGTTCATGCATGTTTTCAGTCTCTAAAAGCCCATAAAAAGAGGATTAGCATGAAGGAATTGCATCGTCTCAATGTAATCAAATGCGGACCGGAAGTTGCTTGCATCTTTCGCGCAAAGCATCACGGGCCGTAAGAATAACGTGGATAAAACATTTAGTAAACCCTTACCTGTTAGAAAGTGATTGCTGCAAACTTTAGCATTGTCTGTTTCAGCTCCTAATGTTTTAGCCGGAGATTACTGATCCACTCCTCCCGTCTTCTTTCAGTACGTTTTTTTTTTAAAAATACGTCCTTTGTGGCGCACTACTTTCAGGACCCCCCAAAAAAAACGTTGGTCTTTGTCCCGATTAGAGCAATTGTAACAACCATAGACAACACAGAATTTGAGCATTTTAACGCCAAATCAACAGATCTGTGCAGAGGCAGCTCCTGCTTGACCCGTGTCTGCATTTGTTTACGTGGACTTCAATAGGAGAGGCAGGGAACAGGCAGGGATGCTACGTCATGTGAAACCCAGCAATAGGTTTGTGTTGCTGCTGCCTTTGACTGCGATGGGCTTTAGGCAAATGCTGCAGTGTGGGGTCTCTTGCTCCACGTCTGTCGCAGCAAACCCATACCAGACCAACAACAGATGATTTATTCCTTTCCTAAGCCTCTTTTATAAAACAATGCCACATATTTGTTTGCAAAGCCGATCAGCTGATTGTGTTTACAAAAGTGAAACTTATGCCCGTGTTTACTTTCATTTTAAATATAGTTGCCGGCCGGAGCTCGGCAGTAACTCCCCACGTGATCATGACACCACCCACCACATGTGCATTCACATGTCAGGAGTTGGGCCAATATTACTAAAAAGTGTGGCGGCACGAAAGCCGCATTAGGAACATACTTCCCACACTTACCGGTAGCCATGTTGTTGCTTGCTGTTTCGTGTGTGCAATGACGTTGTCACTTGCTGCTATGTGAAACTAACGCTACGGAAGCTCCGGAGAGCCAAAAAGGCGCCATTACATAAAAAATCTAATTACTTATTTTTTTAAAACGCCCGCAATAAAAAACTCGAATTAATTCATTAAATCGACAGAATCAACAAACATCAGTTTAGAGTTAGGCTTATCAGCACAAGTCATTTACTCAAAATTCCGTAAATGCTATTTTACCAAACTGAGGTCATTCAGGAAGCTATCTATATTTTTAACACACGTCAAAAGATCCAAAATGTATTTTTTAAGAAACACTGATGAAGCAAATGTGAAGACAATATAAATTTTAAACATAATGCCATGTGGAACAGCATGAATTTAGTTTATTCTGATAAGGTGAATATTAATTCTTGGGTATTTTGGAAACACCTTATTTACACTAAGTGAATGGAGATTTGGGTGAGAATGGCATGGCTCTGAGAAGAATGGTCAGACCGGATCAAACTGACAGGTAGGCGAAAGT
Source organism: Aphyosemion australe (assembly GCA_006937985.1). NCBI lineage: Eukaryota > Metazoa > Chordata > Actinopteri > Cyprinodontiformes > Nothobranchiidae > Aphyosemion > Aphyosemion australe. Next base: position 38,058 of record SSNS01000951.1, read on the forward strand.
AACTTCAATAAGCACTTCTCACAACCTGGATGTTCTACAGGGAATTACTGAACTCACAATGCAGCTTGAGGCGTGATGCACCACAGCAACAGAAAAGCATATCTGGACTCCAGTCCTGTCAGCTAAGAATAGGAGCCTTAGACTACCATGGGTATTGGTTTACCAAAACTTTAAGGAAACTTTCCACTCTTTATTGTGTAAAAGAGGATTGGCATGTTGCCAGCACAAACTGGAATATCACAATTTTTCTCAAAGAGAAGTCAATAGTTGGCTACAACAAGAACATGCTTTTAGTGATTTAATTATAACAAAATCAAACTTATGAGAAAATGTGAATAATAGAAGCGTGAGCACTATTTACACAAGCATGGAAGTTATATTTGTCAAATCTTTATTGAAAGCTAACTGTATCAATATGCTTAAAGAATAGCTTCATGTGTCAGCTGCATATTACAACAGATAAAAGATCGTCATTCTCTCATTAGCCTCCGTTTCACAACACACTGTTAAAAGATATGATCTTAAACGCACACACACTGAGATGTTCCATTAAGCACAAGTTTCAGGGTCACAGAAACATAAAAGGGACAGAGGTGAGAAAGATGAAGGCTTGATGAGACGATCGCTCACGGAGATAATAGGACAGAAACAGATTAGGTGTGAACAAATGAGAAGAAGAGCAACAAGCTAAAGAAACGTTAACTAAAGCTTCAGAAAGTAGACTTGTGAGGCTCACAGCTTTAAGTGGATGGGGTGGGGGGGTAAAAGTGCATGTGTTTCTTGGGTGTGAAATTTTTTTTGTAGAGTTTAATGTCTCACAAATGTGCACCTAAAAGTTAATTAAAAAACAGCAAAAAAAAAAAAAACAACATAAACAGCTTCTGGACAGCTTGCAGGAAGCGTGATTTGGAATCTTAGGATGGCCAAGGAAGATCCCGCCTTCTCACCTCTGATTGGCAAGAAGGGCTCTCCTATGATTGGCTATTTCATTTAGCAGTGAACTGTCTCCCCTCTAAGTGCAGACTGTCCTCCTCATAAACATAATATATTGATATAATATCAATATATTATGTCTATGGTCCTCCTGCCACCAACAGAACAGCTCTTTTGGTGAGTTGTGTAAAGAAAATGCAAATTTAGCGATATAATAATATGTACTCCGCTAACCCATCGACACATAGGCTATGTGCGCCTTACCTGAGTATGAAATATAATAAAACTGCCCTATTTTACCCAGCTGTGTGCAGCAGGTCTGTTTCTCTTCTAGAATAATGAAAACTGGTGAAAAATAGGTCTAAATCATAACCAGCTTTGAGTTAAATTTCGAATAAATGATACACATTTAAACAGATGATGAGAGATGTGTCCTAACTTGCAAACAGTCTTAACCTATGAAAGTGAAGACATAACATAGCCTATAGTAATAAGGTAACCCTTGAGAGCCAACAGATATAAAGTCAATCCAACAGTGTGATAAATGCAACAAGATTTATTACAAGTTCACATTTGACGTTTTTCAGGTTCTTTTATAAAATAAACTGAAACTGGTTTGTTGTAAAACAGGACAGAATGGTTATTATAGGGCTACGTTCACATGTTCTTTAGAAAAAACTACTCAAGATCTGACTGCAGACATAAACCTGCAGTGAGGGAAGACGGTTTCATGACAGCTACATGAAATAGCCAATCATAGGAGAGCCCTTCCAGCCAATCAGAGGCGAGAAAGGCGGGACCTTCCTTGGCCATCCTACGATTCAAAATCACGCTTACAGGCAGATCTCATGTTTCCTTCACATGATTTTTCTGATGATTTTTATTAAACCTGTCCTCACTAAGCACGTTACTAAATCCAGTAGCTTTTATGTGAAAATTTCTCCAAAAGCACAAATATCAGTGATGTTTAACAATAATAGAATGGGGGGCTGTATACTGAAAAACTCCCTACCTTCACACTTACACCACATTATATACTGTAGGTCCTGGGGGGAAAAAACGTTCTCCAATAACTGCCCTCATGACCCAGAGCCTGTTTGTTTGTGAATGACATCAGTTGTACCAAATGATGAGTTGTCTGAGAGCCAAAAGAGGAGAATATTGGTTTATCACACCCAAGTAGCTTTACAATTCATCCAAGTCGAAAAATTAGAATATGGTGCAAGTTTATTTTTTTCAGTGATTCAACTCAAAGGGTGAAACTAATATATGAGACAGATTCATTAGATGCAAAGCCAGATATTCCAGCCTTTATTTGTTATAATAGTGATGATTATGGCTACAGCTGATGAAAACCCCACATTCAGAATCGCAAACAATTAGAATATTGTGAAAAAGTTCAATATTCTAGACTCAAAGTGTCACACTCTAATCAGCCAATGAATCCAGAACACCTGCAAAGAAAAATATTTTTCTTTGAGGACCCCCTTGCTCATGTTCAAGACAAGCCAGGACCCCCAAACACAACTCCTACATGCATAAACAAATTAAATGTGATCATTTGCAAACTTTATACAGACATACAGAGTTATAACTTTTATATGGAGTTGTGATTATACTGTAGGGTGTGTTATTGGGATTTTGTAAATGTAATTTTTACAAATAAAATCTTGCTAACCTTAGTAAAGACAAAATTGTGGGCACCCCCTGCAATCTTATGGGGACCCCCTTGGGGGTCCCGACCCCCAATTTGGGAACCCCTGCTTTAGATGGTCTCTCAGTCTAAGGTAAATTACTGAAATAAATGGACTTTTGCACCTTATTCTAATTTTCGAGTTTCACCTATAGAATGACGGAGATCAAAGGTAAGAATGCGATTATAATACAAGGACTGGCCCAGACATGCAAGTAAGGTGATACAATGGTCTTGTATTAAACACTGGTTGATGTATGATCCATTTAATGATGAGTTTATTGATGAAAACGGTTTTCTTTACCTTTAAATCCCTGTTCAGACCTACGTTCTTGGGTCTTTGCAAAAAAAAAAACAGTTGACATCTACTCTAAAAGCTTCTGAGATCAAATTTATTCCCATCTTCTTGAAGTTTTACTGTGTAAATTCCAGATTTTGTGTTTTATGTCACTGAATTGTCCCTCCTAAGGGTGTTACCACTGACTAAATCAGTAAGAAAAAGAACAACCTCTCAGTAACCTTAATTTGGTCTCTCTCACTCTGCCTCATTTCCCTTATCAGTTCTTCACTTTTGAACACTTAAAGGTTGATTTTTAGTACCACTGAGTTCGGTTAATTTTATTTCAGCTGGCGAAGAAAGGTGCTAGCAGAGAACTGTAAGAGAGGGATAATTAAGACTATTTCTTCTGGATCACAGGAAGCTATTAGTGTGGTTATCATAAGAGGTTGTGACTAAATCCCTTTCTGCTCTTCTCTAATTGGGGCAGATAGAGTCACTAAATGAACTGTGGCTGCATTACAAATATCCTGGGAGCTGGACAATTAGGCTGCAGTACGCACACACACACGCACACACGCACACACACACGTGCGCGCACACACAGACACTCTGACACACACACACACGCACACATGAACACACACGCACGCACACACACGTGCGCGCACACACAGACGCTCTAACACACACACACACACTCACACACGCACACATGAACAAACACACATGAACACACACAGACACTCACACACACACACGCACACACATGAACACACACACATTATCACACACTGACACACAAACATGCACACACAGACACTAACACACACACGCTTACACACACACACATATGAACACACACACACATACACAAACACACACACACAGACACTCTCACACACGCAAACACACACACATGAACACACACTCACACACATGAACACACACACATTATCACACACTGACACACAAACACGCCCACACCGACACTAACACACACACACACACACACACATGAGCACACACACACATGAACACACACACAGACACTCTCTCACACACACACGCACACACAGACACACACAAACACACACACAGACACTCTCACGCACATATACGCACACACACATTATCACACACAAACACACGCGCTCACACACACACATACGCGCACACACACACACAGACACTCTCACACACATGAACACACACACAGAGACACTCACACGCACATTATCACACACTGACACACCAACACGCACACACAGACACTAACACACACACACGCTCACACACACACATACACACAGCAGCAGCAGCTCATCTCAGTTTTTGGGGTGACAGGTGCAGTTTTATAGCTTATGTTGAACAAACCTGAGCTGCAAAAAATGACACTTACAAAATTAGAGGTGATGCATATACCTGTGAATGTATTCAGGGGTTTACATAGGTGATCGGTGGGAAGCAGAAGTAAATTGGCTGTAAATGCATACACACCTGACATTCTAATGCAGGGGTGTCGAACTCCAGTCCTTGAGAGTCGCCATCCCACATATTTTAGTGTTTTCCCTGTTTCAACACACCTGATTTCAATCAGCAGGTGATTAACATGCTTCTGGAGAGCTTGATGAGCTGCTGCACAGGTGAATCCACTTAGTTGGAACAGGGAAACAACAAAGAGGTGCAGGATGCCGGCCCTTGAGGACTGGAGTTTGACACCTGTGCTCTAATGCTTTTGTGAATATTATGAAAGTAGATGAGACATGCTCCTGTTCAAGTGATGACCATAATACTTATCTTATCTTTATCTTATCTGTTTGTGTAAAGCTAACTATGTGTCTGTTGCTGCTGCCTCTTGGCCAGATCATCGTTGTAAATGAGAATGAGTTCTCAATCGACTCATCTGATTAAATAAAGGTTAAATTAAAAAAATAAATAAAGAATACATTATTGGGTTTCTAAAAAAGGGTTACAGTACGTTCTTGTTATTTCTTAATGAGAGATGAGTACAGTTCTGTTTTGATGATCTATGGGAATTCGGTTTATTGTAAAGATGAAATATTTCAGTTTTAGCATCGTGAGGAAACAGCTGCATGTGTTAGCTTTTCCAGATCCATCATTAAAGCATAACACTGACTCCAAGGTTAAATACAGATCAGCCTGCTGCTGCTGGCCCTTTAACAGCTCTCCTTTATATGTTTCTCTCAGCGTCACTATTTCCTCTGCACCTTCTTCCGTCTTTCTTCATTTCTCACCCATTCGTTCTTCCTCACTGTCCCTCCCAATCTTGCTCTCGGTAGGCAGTCTCTCCACAAAAACATGGTCTACTTATACTTTGAAGTCAAGCTTCTGTCTGTTAAATCCACCTTTTCCCTCTTTTACTTTCCCTCTTATCTACTCAACTCCTCTTTTAGGTCCTTGTCTTTCTTCATCATCCTCCAGTCTTTTTACCCTGGATATTTTTTTCTCCAAACCAGTTTTGGTTCTTGTTTCCTTGATTTTTTTTTCTGTCTCATTTTCTGTTTCATCTCCTCTTTTTCTTTTTCCTTTCTTATCCACTAAGTTCCAAGGACTTGACCAAACTTGACTGTAACTTTAGCCTTCTGAACACTTCCCAGAGCTGCTGACGAACTGCTGGTATCTGAAACGTGGCAGGTTCATTCCAACAAGTTGCTAAGAATTTTCAAAGCACTAAAAGAATATTTTGCATGTTAAAAAAAAACAAAGTACTCATTAAAAACAGCATGTGCATAAAGCCCCACTCAAAGTGACAATGTGTAGTTTTTGCCATTAATATCTGGAAATATGCATCAAAATGTTGTAGAAAATGAATAAAATGATGCCCAATCATTGAAAATTACTGGCGGCTTCATAACATATAATCATAAAACTCAGGAATATAATACATTGGTGATGGTCTAAGTCTCTGGGGGACGCCATATTAGACATCATGTCTTCTACAGGAGTCTATGTGGACAAAAAACATTTACTGATTTGTAAATAAGCAGTTACGTCATGATCCCCTCGCCCTCTACAGGAAGTTTAAATGAAGAGCTCAATGAACACCCTGAACGCTGGCAGCTAGGTGTAGCTACTCACCATGTGATATGGCAGATCACACACATACTTCTCACGTTGTTGTAAAGAAAAGAAAATGAAGCCAAGCAGCAGTGCATTGAGAGCAACGCTGCCAGAAAACTAGAGTTAACATCGGCATCGCATTCTCTAGATGGAATCAACTGAAGGACCACCAAATTCTGAGGATTCACGCCAAGGTTGCATGCGTTCTGCTCAACAGGTAACATTTACCGTAATGTTTTTTTTAAACTACCGACAGTCATGGCAGTATGGTGTAAAACTACCCTGAAATGAGTAATTTTTTGTCATTGAGGTAATTCCATCTAACAAACATCAGAATCATATCACTAAACTCTCAATTCTTTGATTCGTGTAAAAAAAAGAAATGACCGCTATTAAAACATGTTAGGCTTAGTCTACAAAATGCTGAAAACTTTCGACATTCATAAACGTTTTTGTTTTACACATTTACCTCTTCACTGGTTGCCAGTGATGAAAGTCTGATGTGCTTGTCATTCTGCTGGAGGTTGAACGATCTGACGGAGTAGGTTACTCATTTGAAAATTGTACTACAACACTCCCAGGGGTTTTTGGCTTTAATGGCCATTCGTTGAAAAGGTCTTACTTGAACACAAAAATACTGCTTGCTTGCAATGATTTAGGTATGTACTGCCCCCTATCGCCACCGAAACTACACACAGTCACTTTAAACAAAAATTCTGCCTAGTCCCTATTGATTTTTTATTTGCTTACTTCCTTATTTAGTTAATTAAATGTTTTAAAAATTGTGTAAAACACGTTAGATTCTTCAAAGTTAGTCTTTCAAATAAGTTGTAAGTTCTGTAAAACACTTTTGATTAATACATTTTTCCAAAAGATTTAAATGTTAAATTAAATGTCAAATTAAACATTTTATTACATTATAATATAAATGAAGGCATACTTTATAATAAAAACAAATTTATATTTGGTTTAATTTTCGTCCCCAAATGAAGTCCGGAATGCAGAAATCCCCGAACACATGGGCAACGCAAAAGACGCATGGAAAAGTCTGTGGTTTCCTCCTTAATAAGTTAGTAAATGAAGATAGGCGTGAGCCGTGTTGCTTTTGGAGACTCTGAACCACATTATTTTATTAATTTGTGACCTATTTTCTCAATGACACTGCCGTGTGTGTCCTCATAAGGGCCGGAATATACTTGCTGTTTAACCTTGCGTTGGTGCAGGCAGCAAGGTGCATCTTTGTTCATATACTTGCTGCTACACAGCACTGCGCTGCATGTAGTACTGGAGTGTTCCACTGGGGGGCAAACTAGTACATTACACTAGTACTAGTACACTAGTACATTGGCGACACTGGAGGTAAACAAAGCCAACGCAATCCAGTACATTCCAAACTTCGAACGGAAGAAAATGGTGAATTATTGCCGTGTTATAGGCTGTACGAATCGGTCAGACCGTGAAACACATTTGCTGTTGTATAGACTGCCAAAAGTTATTAAAAATCAGGGAGAACAATGCCAAAAGTTATCAGAAGAAAGGAGGCGCTTGTGGCTAGCGAAGCTAAACCAGGATCTACGAGGCAAAACTCTGGACAACATCAGAATTTGTTCGGCCCATTTCTTGTCAGGTAAGTGAAAGTAATAGCAGCAGCTAATAACTAATTTTGTAATGTGATGATTATAATATAATTCATATTAAGCTATTGGCTATTGACTTCATATAATCACATTGCTACAGCAGCAACACAGTTGCTGTAGAGCTAAAATTAAGTGCGGTATTTCTCATTGTATTACAGGCAAACGGTCTGAACTTTATCAAAAGGATGACCCAGATTGGGTGCCATCTGGGTGCTATTATTAATTCACTTACCTGACAAGAAATGGGCCAAACAAATTCTGATGTTGTCCAGAATTTTGCCTCGTAGATCCTGGTTTAGCTTCGCTAGCCACAAGCGCCTCCTTTCTTCTGATAACTTTTGGCATTGTTATCCCTGATTTTTAATATCTTTTGGCAGTCTATAAAACTGCAAATGTGTTTCATGGTCTGACCGATTCGTACAGCCTATAACACAGCAATAAATCACCATTTTCTTCCGTTCGAAGTTTGGAATCTGCTGGATTGCGTTGGCTAGGGCTGGGCGATATGGACCAAAACTTATATCTCGATATATTTTAGATGAATTCCGATATACGATATATATCTCGATATTTTTCCTCCTGTAAAATATTTACAAGTTAACGCCCTTCAAGCTGTCTTGAGAAATTTTATACATAAATTAATCAGCAGATTAAATGCATAAAAATGTATTGATTCTTGTCCAACATTAACCTTAGTGCCATTCTCTATCAGTCTGAGCTTTAGAAACACTGGTACAGCTGATACAGCTGTCTGTCAACACACATGTAGGTTGTATCTTTATGTGTTTTACATGGTTCATTTTTATACTGGATTTGTTACTGTTTTAATGTAAACTGGACCTTAATTCTGTAATAATATCTTTCTATCTCAGTTAAAGCTAGAGATAGGTGTCTCAAATGTCCCACAGACACTTTTATTATATATTTATAGTTAATAGAATATAATAGAATAGACTTTATTAATCCCACAGTGGGGAAATTAACTTGTTACAGCAGCCTATAAACTTAGAGAAAGAAGAAAGGTAATAAAGTACAGTTAAACACTAAGCTATTATTGTAACTGCAAATGTAGTGTAACATCATTTAAATTGTAGAGGTGGCTCATATATCCTATCATTCACAATATTTCCAGTAACTATTTCTTGTCCAGCGAAAATAATCTATCATGTTAAGCTAAATTCATGATGTAATAACATCAACTACTCAGAGGATTACAGTCACGTGGCTCATGCAGCACGGAGTTATTAAAAGTTATTAAGGCAAACATGGCAGGAATATCACATTATTGACTCATATCAGCGATCATATTGTAATGACTCGGGCTCTGGTTGCTCTTTTATGGGTATTTATTTAGGGCTACTGTCGGCGTAACCCACGCCTTACAAACTTTTAAATTCTTTTGTGCGTTCATTCTGTGCATTTCTTCATATATCACTTAGTTCTTTAACAGAGAAAAGATAGTTTTACCTTTCTTGCTGACGTTTCGACCACCAGGTCATCCTCACAGCCGCTGTCGGTGGCTTCCTTCTCTGTTTATCCGAAGTGAAGCCGCCGACAGCGACTTATCTCTGAGGATGACCACAGTTGGTGGTCGAAACGTCAGCAAGAAAGGTAAAACTATCTTTTCTCTGTGTTAAAAAAAGAACCAAGTGATATATAAACTCTTAACTTTTTCAACAGAATCGCTGGTAACGAAGCAGCTTCGTAGCGTAACAAAACGGCGAAAACCGGAACTACTTCTCCTGCCCACTGAATTCCCTTTCAAAATAAAATGTTAACCCGCAACATGAGTCTTCAAACCATTACAAATGCCTGAGGAAATTTGGCCACTGCGGCTCGCCGTACCTGTTTACAATGGAGGGGTTTGGCTCGTCTTCACATAAGCAGGATAAACAGAGCTGTGTCGGGACGGGAGCTACGGTGCAACAGCTCGCTGAAACATGAACAAACGTCCTCAAATATTTAAAAACCACTAAGCCAAATGTAAAGTTTAGAGCAGAACATTGACCCTGAGGTTTCCTGAGTAAGTAGACGCTTGAGAATACATGTAATGACCGCTTAGAGACAGCGCAAGCTAGCCGCTAGCAGCTATCGCTAGCAGCTAGCTTGCTCCGCAGCTTGACTAGTTATATCGATATTAAGATATAACGTCATTTTATATCTTCTTTTAAATTTTTATCGATATTTTAAAAATATCGATATATCGCCCAGCCCTAGCGTTGGCTTTGTTTACTCCAGTATCGCCAATGTGGTGACTTCCAGGTTGATGACACGGCGATGACGCGTCGTGAAAACACTCTATAGTAGATGGTATGAAAGACCTCTAAACCAGAGATGGAGTCACCATGGTGAGTGTGTCTCACTTGTTTTGTCAACTCCAAATACTGGTTACTCGTTTATTACAGTGTTCAAATGCGTCACGTTGCGTTGCGTTAATTTCGAAGGAAGTACACAACGCTTCAAATCAACGCAAGCTACACGTGGCAGTCATTTTTAAACACGCGTCGTTAAACAGCAAGTATATTCCGGACCTAACACTCTATCCTTCGCTGCTGCGGCTGAAGCTAAAAGTAAAGCTGTGATGCTCACCTTTGTTCTTTCCTGCTCTCTCCTCTCTTCTCACTGAGCAGCAGTCTGCCGCAAAGCTGGAGCCGGAGCTCTGTGCTGCAGACAGAGATGTTTACTCCACAGCATCCAGAATGATAATGAGTCACGCATGCGGGAAACCTTCACTGGCTGATTCTACCCGTCAATGAGAGGCAGTAGGCGTGAATTTCAGCCGGCCAATCAGTTCGTAGGGTCACCTCGGTCCCAGTCGGACCGCCAAGGAAAAAGTGTCAGCTTTGAACAGAAAATGAGCAGATTACCCAGATGTGAAACCAAATAAGCTACCCAGCCCAGACCATAATGAGCCAGATGTTAAAGCCCTATTAGACCCGTCTGCAGGGAACACTGGGTCCAAGTTCTTATGTAAGGTAGAAAAAAATCCAAAAGAAACACAAAACAAAAATACAATAAATTTCAAAGAGTGAAATTAAAGGGTATTTTCCTTACTGTTGTATGCTCAAATATTATTTTTCTAATACTTGTAAGTAGTTTATTGATTGTGTGTGGGGGGAGCAAGTAGGACCTTTAACCTTATCTGTCTGTTGTTAAAACATGGTGAACCTGTAAACAGGGTTTTTATACTTCATTTTTTTTACTAAATAAATAGATATTTAGGTATTTTCCACATTTTGTCCATATTCTGTCAGTCACTGTCACAGCACCGCTCTCTTGATCCACCAGGTAATCCCTCTTTTTGGCGCATTTTCTAACAGGAAGTGTGGGTGGAGTAAGACTCTGGTTGGGGGGTGACTTGCTCTTTAAAGACCAAGTTCACAGAGAAACCGTTTTTCCTTGTTAATTTTGAAATATGATCAGTCACCCTTGAGTTTCACATGCAGGGTAAACATGACAATAGTCTTCTACCCCTATTTTATATATTAGCTGCCGATAGAAAATAGACGAGGAAACACTCGGATTAGAAAAGTTTGACAATTTTCAGTCACATTGTAAATTAGCATTCATGGACTCAACCATCTTGGCTTTGTTGACTTAGCATCCAGGAGGGAGCAGACCACGTCTCAATTAGTAGAAGCTAACTGTTAGCATTAGCAACTCTACCACACAGCAGAACTCCTCCAGGCTTGTGTTATTTGTGGAGATAAAACATCAACGTTGCAGAGCAAACAGAGTTAGTGGTAGAGTTGTGTTGCTGTTATCCAATCAGAGGCGAGATTTCCAAATATCAGGAAATAAGACTCAAAGTCCTGCTGTCTTCTGCTTCCCTCTCTAGTGGCTCACTTTTGCTTCCTGAAACAGGAACACCAGAGCTTTTTTTCCCCACAGAGATCGACTCACAAGGTATTTATTTATACTAGAGACCACTGCAAATGGGTTGAAAAAATTTGTTCTTGGATAGATTCTATAGAACATTTTGTGAATTACTATTCTTACATTGATTCTCTACATGCTGTATGTCAACTCACACATTCAGGGAAATAAAACCTTGATCCTGTGAGTCTTGCAACAGACGTGCTGGACAGCGTACAGTCACAGTGAAAGGATACGAAAATCAATCCTCAGGCCTGGAAACACGATCTAATCTGTTTTAGACATGAAGTGTATTTCAAATTTCCATGCACCTGTCATGTCAGTTAAAACTTATATTAAATTGGTAAGCCAATTATGCACAGAAAGCATATTGACAGACCGAAGCAGGATAAGAACAGAAGGAAGGTCTGGTGCTAAGCCGAGGTATTACGAGATCAGCATTAACATGTTCAGACTGTTTCATCAGATAACTCAAAACTTCCTAAGTTAACATTCACTTCATGTGCACAGGTAGAAGTTTTATTATTTCTACCAGCTCCACAGTGAAGTGAGTTGGAGTTACTAAATGTATGTTTTGGCCAGAGGTCTCAGTAGGTGTCTGAAAAATATGAAATTGTAAAAAAGGTTTAAATTCAAATAAATACTAAAACTAAGCAAACTAGTCAGTCCTCAATATCACAACAGTAAGAATCTTAGTATTGTTTCTTACTGTTCAGTCAAAAATCATCTACTTACACCTAGAAGTCCTCTGCATTAACAGGACCGTTTTCGTTATTTTTAGTTCTCATCTATGCATAAAGTAGTGCTATTTTTGATATGGAATAAATGCCACCTTGTTCTTGAGAGCCAAACTGATTACTGTGAGCTTCATAGAATGGACTTCCATAGTCAAGCAGATGCATGCAAGCCTTGGGTCACCATGTCCAACACCAAGGCATTACTTTGAGTGGAGTAAAGCAAACTGACACCTGCATGTGGGGTAGTGGTAATTAGATATGTGTAGTGATGAACCCGCTTCCTTGTTTGAGGGTCAGATGGATGGGTTTTGGTTTGGTGGACGCTGGGAGAATGTTACCTGATCAACTGTTTTGTAACAGTTTGGTGGATGAAAGGTTTTGGGCTGCCTGTTACTCTAGTGCAGGGCAACAAGCATGCTTCATCACACCAAGACCTTTTGGAAAATGTTACAAATTGGTGACAACACTTTGGAAAAGGCCCTTTTTCTGTGTCGACACCACTGTACCACTGTGCACGAAGGAAGGACTGATTTCCTGGGTTTGAGGGCTGAGAACTTGACTTAACATCACAAAGCTCTGACCTTGAACTTCAAGCATTTATTGGATAAATTGGCATGAAAATTACAAGCCAGAATGTCTTATCCAAAATTAATGTCGGACCTCATAAATTGTTCACAGAAGGAATTCAAATTCCATACTGTTACAAAATCTTGTAGAAAGCCTTCCAAAAGGAGCGCCAGATGCAAAGAGTTAGGGCAAGTATACAGTGGGAGATGGTGGCAGAGGACTTAAGTGCCCGCCCTGCAATCAAAAGGTCGCAGGTTCACGCACCGCTTAGTCTGTCGCTGTCGTGTCCTTAGGTAAGACACTTGACCCACATTGCCTGCTGGTGGTGGTCGGAGGGGCCGGTGGCGCCACCGTATGGCAGCCTCACCTCTGTCAGTGGGCCCCAGGGCAGCTGATGTAGCTCGTCACCACCAGGGTGTGAATGTGTGCGTTAATGGGTGAATGTGTTGTAAAGTGCCTTGGAGGGTTCTAAGACTCTGGAAGGCGCTATATCAAATACAGGCCATTTACATTTATGAAAATGTTTGGGTACCCCTGATAATTTTCATGATTTTTCTTTGCAAATCATTGGTTGTTTGGATCAGCACTTTCATTTAAATATGTATATCATATAGCAGATGAACACAGTGATATATGAGAAGTGAAATGAAGTTTTTAGGATTTACAGAAAGTGTGCAATAATTACTTAAACAAAATTAGGCAGGTGCATTAATTAGGACATTCTACAAAATAATTACATCAATATTTATTAGATCCTCCTTTTGCAGAAATAACAGCCTCTAAATGCTTCCTGTAGCTTCCTATGAGAGTCTGGATTCTGGTTGAAGTATTGTAGACCATTCCTCTTTGCAAAACATCTCTAGTTCATTCAGGTTTGATGGAGCATGGACAGCTCTCTTTAACTCACACCACAGATTTTCAATAATATTCAGGTCTAGGGACTGAGATGGACATTCCAGAACATTGTACTTGTTCCTTTGCATGAATGTCTTAGTAGATTTTCAGTAGTGTTTAGGGTTGTTGTCTTGTCTTCAACTTTCATCAGCTTTCATGTTGTTGGCCTGTGACAAACTGATAGCTGAAATCTCTGATAGCTTTTTGTATCCTTTCCCTGAACCATGATGATGAACAATCTTTGTTATCAGGTAATTTATAGTTGTTTGAATCTCCCATGTTGCCACTCTTCAGGGAATATACTAAGATACAAATTGCAACCTTGAAAACCCTTTCTCATTATTGGAATTTACTTGTGTGTGTGTGTCAAGGGTCAATGAGCGTAAAAAACAAATTTTGTGTTCTGATAATTATTGCTAAAGGTTTTCAAGTCAATAAATTGACAAGGGTGCCCAAATTTATGCACATGCCTAATTTTGATTAAAGTGACTGTGTGTAGTTTCTGTGGCGTTAGGGGGCAGTACATACCTAAATCATTGCAAGCAAGCAGTATTTTTGTGTTCGAGTAAGACCTTACCAACAGATGGCCATTAAAGCCAAAAACCCCTGGGAGTATCGAAGTGCAATTTTCAAACGAGTAACCTACTCCGTCAGATCGTTCAACCTCCAGCAGAATGACAAGCACATCAGACTCCCTTTCATCACTGGCAACCAGTGAAGAGGTAAATGTGTAAAACAACAACGTTTATGAATGGCGAAAGTGTTCAGCATTTTGTAGACTAAGCCTAACATGTTTTAATAGCGGTCATTTCTTTTTTGTACACGAATCAAAAAAAGGAAAGTTTAGTGATATCATTCTGATGTTTATTATAATGAATAAACTGTATTGTTAGATGGAATTACCTCAATGACAAAAAATTACTCATTTCAGAGTAGTTTTACACCATATCACCGTCACTGTTGCTAGTTTAAAAAAAACATTACAGTAAATGTTACCTGTCGAGCAGAAAGCATGTGACCTTGGCGTGACTCCTCAGACTTGCAATGCCGATGTTAATTCTAGTTTTCTGGCGGCGTTGCTCTCAATGCATTGCTGCTTGGCTTCATTTTCTTTTCTTTACAACAACGTGAGAAGTATTTGTGTGCATATCACACGGTGAGTAGCTACACCTAGCTGCCAGCGTTCTGGGTGTTCATAGAGCTCTTCATTTAAACTTCCTGTAGAGGGCGAGGGGATCATGACGTAACTGCTTGTTTACAAATCAGTAAATGTGTTTTGTCCACATAGGCTCCTGTAGAAGACATGGCGTCTAATATGGCGTCCCCCAGAGAGTTAGGCCCAATCCCAATACTCGCACTTGCACCCTTGCGCCCTTCAATTGCACGTTGGTGCGAGTGCGTAGGATGTCCCGATTCTCAAGTGCGGAAGTTGACCATGCCCCTTTTGCACCCTTAATTTGCACTTCACCCAAGTCTGCATTGCTGCGGACATGGGTGAAGTGCGGATTAAGGGTATTACCCACAATTCATTGCTGCATGGGAATTTTGAGAAGAAGGTGGTGCAATGGGTCAAGTGCCTTTTCTGAAAACATGTATTTTCAAGTGAAAGAAGTTCATTTTAAGATGATTAATGATATTTATTCATGCTCTGAATGTTTTAGATGAAGATATAAATGTGGACAGCAATTAATTCAAATTTAATCAAATAATTGTTTGTTTGTGTGTTTGAAAGCTGTTAATAAAGATTTTTTAAAAAGCACAAACAGCGACCGGAATCCCAGCATGCGTCACGATCGATGACGTAATGCTCACTGTCCCAATTCGGCAATTATTTGCACACTTGTGTACTATGCACTCGAAGCCTTACTGTGCGCTTCCTCTAAGCGCACTTCACAGAAGGGTGTAGGGTGCAGCGCGAGTATTTGAAATGGGGCCTTAGACCATCGCCAATGTATTTTAGACCCAATTTTTATGATTATGTGTTATGAAGCCGCCAGTAATTTTCAACGACTGAGCATCATTTTATTCATTTTCAACAACATTTTGATGGATATTTCCAGATATTAATGGCAAAAACTACACATTGCCACTTTAAAGGAGTTATCACCTATAATACCGTGGATATCTACATCCTATTATAGTCTTTTAGGCCATTAAAATAAATTGTATTGGAAAAATAAATTAAAAATGTGCTTTTTTGATCCTTTTTTGTAAAGGGCATATTTTCTCGCGAGATCACACGCGATATTTTGGCTGTGTCGGACGCGCGCGGGACTGAGGGGTGCGTTGATTGGTGGAAGGAAGCAGGAAGCAGCTTCAGCATCTTGCTCCAAAATAACAAAAGTCTTAACTGAACCCGACCTGGCAGTGACCTACGGGATCCAACAGTACGAGCCCGAGCATCGCCTCGTGCGTAATGGCTTCCTCGCTTGTTGTTGAGTTTTTCTTTCAGCGAAGCGCCGTAAACCGGAAAATGATGGGACGCAGCATTGGAGATCTGTAAACAGTCTAGATGGGACAAAGCAAGCTAAACAGCCTGGCATCAGCTCATCATGCTGTTGTGAAGATCGAATACACAAACCAAGTGGACTTTTTTCCCTCGTAACACGGATCAGCTATGGTAAGACATAATTGATGCGTTTCACGTTATGAAATGAGCTTTGTTATGCTGGTTTGTTCGCTGCTGGCCTCATATTTGGTTATAATTGGCCTTTGTGACGACATATAGGCCAGAGCTCAAGTTCTCATTTTGAAATGTGCGTGCTCGTGGGGTGCATGTGAGCTGGTTGAAGAAGGCAAGATTAAACAAACGCTTCAATGTTAAATATTGGCTTTTCGGACAGTGAAAAATCATGAGTAAGCCATTATAGACATTTGTTCAAGTGGAAAAGTGAAAATTTCAGATGATGACTCCTTTTAAGGTGTGGTTCACTGAAAAAACATTGTTTAATTATTTCTGATTATAATCAGTCACTGAGTTTTTCATGCAGGCTGAACATGAAAATAGTCTCCTCCACCTATCTCCTGCATTAGCTTCTGATAGAAAATAGACTCTAGGTGAAACTCTAGGATTAGAAAATCCTGACAGATGTACGTCACACTGTCACTTAACATTCATGGACTCACCCATCTTGACTCACGATGGGGAAGGCTGTTGTTGGTTTAGCATCCAAAGAATCAGCAGATAATCTCCCGACTAGTAAAACCTAACCATTAGGATTAGTAACACCAGCACACAGAAAAACTCCTCCAGGCTTGTGTTATTTGTGGAGATAAAACATCAACGTTGCAAGTCAGTGGTAGAGTTGTGTTGTTATCCAATCTGAGGCAAGATGTCCAAATATCAGGAAATGAGACTCCAAATCCTGCTGTCTGCTGATCCAAGGAATTTTGAGCTTTTTTGCCCTGAGTTTAGCTTGCAAGGCATTCATTCCTACCAATGACCACTGCAAATCTTTTGATTAAACGAGTTTCCCACACCTTTCTGTAATTAAAGTTAATAAAAGCATAAAAGTCTGTAACACCACTTCCTGTCCACCTTCACCATATTGAGGTCTTCAAACCATTGCAAGTGACTGAAGGAATGAGCTGCAAACTGACTTTTTTATTGGAATTGTTTTGGTTCTGGTTGCATGCAAACACAGAATCCTCACACGCTCCAGTCTCACAAATTGAGCATGAGATTGGCATAATTCAAACTTTTCCCACCCTCCCACGTTACAATCATTTCCCCACACAGTGGAAAACAAATTTGCATTGAAACTGCACATTAAGACAGGACTGCAACTCGAAATCACGATGTTTAGACCAACCCAAAGGAATAAACATTTCCTTTAAATAAATTAAAGCAGCTCTTTTGTCCACCACATCTTATCTGAACTGATATTTACCAGTTTATAGGGGATTAAAAATGTGCATTAGTTATCGCAGTTACGGATTCTCCTTTTCCTTCCAGTAAAAAATTCAAAACAGATTTAATATTTCCTGCAACAAAACACTTCTGCAGCAGCAGGAGGAAGGAGGGGACCTTTGTGCCTGTGAGTAGCTGAAACATAGGTTTTTAATAAAAAAAACTGCTGCAAGACTACATGCAGAGGAGGAAATATCATGTCTTTCATGCTGAATTGAGACAAGAATTCTGAATTTAATTTGTCAGACTCAGCTTGTTTAGATCACAGAAAACTCCAGCAGAAGTCAGACAGTAACATATTTAAGAGATGCTGAAAATAGCTTAAAAAGATGCTGTCTCAGCATTTCTAGCACTTGTTATGACTCACAACAGTTAATGTAGGACAATACAAACATTATAGTGGCAAATCCAAATTTTAACTATTATTGCCATCAACCAAATGCATCAAATGGGAACTCATATATCTGGTTGGACACCATCAAATAGGAGCATATTTACCTTTTGCTTAACTTCTGTCCTTTTCTGTCTCCTAATAAATCCTTCCATCTTGTTTTGCTCATCCAAGGTCAGGTTGCAAAGGAAAGATTCAGGAGAGAAACCCAGGCATTCCGTCCCCTCAACGACATCCCTGAGCTCATCCTAGGAGATCCCAAGGTTTTCCCAGGACAGCGAGCATATTAAATCCCTTCAGCAAGCTTTGATGTGTCTCAGAGACTTGTCCAAGTGGGATGAACCCAGAGAAACTCCAGAGGAAGGTGACCCGAAGGCATCCTAATCATTTGGCCAAACCACTAGTGATGGGAACTCTCTTTCTAGAGAAAGTTTCGGGCTCAGCTCACTAAAACGAACTGGCGCTTTCGGTTCTCAAACAGATCCTCGCATTTTTTTGTGTCTTAAATTAATTTACCAACATAAATTATGTCAAATTGTGTGTAAAATGCATTACCAATCTACAAACCTACATTGTATCAAATATTTATTAACAAACTTTTGCATTCAACATGAAGGTGCTATAAAAGTAGTAAACAAACAGGCACTTTCATTTGCAGCAGGTTCATTTGCTTGGGGGGGGTGATAGCGCATCAGTTTTCTGACGTAGAATCTCAAGGGGGTGGGGGTGGGGTGTTAACACATCGGTTTTCTAACGTAGAATCTCCAGGGGGTGGGGGTGGGGTGTTAACACGTCGGTTTTCTGACGTAGAATTTCCAGGGGGTGGTGGTGGGGTGTTAGTGCGTCGGTTTTCTGACGTAGAATTTCCAGGGGGTGGGGGAATGCTGTCGGCAATCACCGAGCGAGCCAGATCAGAAGCCGGGCCACTCCCTCTTTCAATAATGAGAAACAGTTCCTCTATAAACTGTCCAAATTTTGGTGGAAGCACACGTGTTTCCAGGATCTTGTTCTTTAGGTAATGATCCAAGTCTTCTGATCACCATGTTGGAATGTAGCCAGAGCAGTAATTCAAGAGCTTTGCTTTTTGACTCAGCTTTGTTTTCACCACAATGGACCAGAGGAATACCCTGCTGCTTCAGATGGACCCTAGTTTCATCATTCCATCTCCCAATCAAGCCTACCCTCACTTGTGAACAAGCTAGCAACTGTTCACTTGAAGCAAAGGCTCACTCTCAACTCAGAAGTTTTCCATGATTTTCCAGTTGAGAACCACGGCCCCAGAAGACGATCTCATCCTGACTACTTAACACTGAGCTGCAGATTGTTCTAGTGCATGCTATTTTCTATGTATGTTTAGGAATTACATGCCTTGAATATTTGAAGACAACCTCATTATCTGCAGAAAACCCTAAAGGTTCTAAACCAGATACTCTCAACCCTAAACCCTTCTTTCCACTGGATGTGTAAGCGTCGCATAATGTCCGCAAAACATACTTTGCAGCAATTAGCCGCCATTATAGTGAAAGGGTGCCTTTACACCAAATGCAATGCGTTTCAAGTCTATTTTTTATTCTCTACGCTTTCAGAATTCATCAAACTCAGCAGTTCAGATCAGGCAAGACAGGAAGTCAAACACAAAAGCAGTGTAAAACTTTCTGAAACTGTCAAAATAAAAGTCAAGTGCAGATTTCACGTTGCTTAACTAGTATCAAACGTACATCATTTCATGTGAAACCTCCATAGCTGAGGTAAACAGAACAGAAAATAAACCACAGTCCTTTTTGGATACGCGCAGTTGTCTTTCTTGCTTGTTATTGTGCAAACTTCCGAAATCACACGATTTGATGACGTGACAGGACCAGCTGTGTGGAACACTTTCGTTTTTGCTTCTGTTTCGTGTCTGAGACGCTCCCGGTTGGAAGGGAACTTGTGGGTAAAACGCATCTATGACATTACACATACGTATTACATATCCAGTGGAAAGGTTGAGTGAGATCCTGTCCATGAACACCACAGAGATGAGGGGCAGCCCTGGAGGAGTCAAAACAGGCAAAAAGAAGAAACGACAAACTTTTAGATCCCAATGGTTGGTCTGTGTGTCAAACTGTGATTAATAATAACTAAAAAATGCAATCATTGACAATAACATTGTCGGTTATGCACATAAATGCTCACCAGATTATTTAGTCTGAATCTGTTTTTCTCATCCTCCAAGTTTGTGCTAAAACCCTCCACCTGGTAGGTGCCTCTCTCATGAATTGTTCAGCAGTCGGTGCAGACAGGGTGGTCACTGGGATGCATGGGTACACAACGTAGCAGGAAGCCGAGCAGCTACACGCTGAAGGAGAAGAGAGGAAAGCAGTAGAAAGGAAACCTTTAGAAGGCAGTCTGAGAGGCGATAAGAGCTGAGAAAAAGGTAAAAGAAGCTAGAGAGTGGAAAAGGAGAGGCAGAGGAAATATGGAAGGGAGAAACAGAACAAAAAGTTGGGCACACTTCAAAGAAACCAGAGGATTAAGTAAAGGACCACACCAGCATGGGGGGAGCGGAGAGGAAGGAAAAAGCACGAGAGCCACTCTGAGAGGTGGATGTGACTGCCAAAGCAGACAAAAATGTATGACTGGAATAGTGTCGTATATTCTTTCCAGTTCCATCTGCCTGTTTGTTTTTTACATGCTCATTGTTTATTCCTCCCATTGCACATATTGTTTTATCACAACAAAGTATCAAGGTACCGAGCCAACCCAAGGTCTAATTCTGTAGCTTTTATTATGAGATCAGCAGAATCAGCTGATGGTTTTTGGCAGTTTGTTTATTCAGTAAAACCTAAAGGCAGAAATCTCATGGCTGATAGTCAGTGCCAACTTTATCTGGCAGCATTTCTTACAGAATACCAACAAGTAGGTTCTAGGAAAACGAATGGATGTTTCCACATAACGGAAAAGGGAAATCTGCCAGGAGAAATAAAGTCTGAGGCAGATTAATGGTTAAGTGTTAACTGACATAATTAGAATAAATATGTTTCAACATGGCTATTGACCAAATCAGATGTTGGGAAGTTTTATTAAATATTTATAATAATATTTTTTCTTTTCCCTATTCAAAGATTTTTGACCATTTTTTTTAATGTTTCTCTAAAGTGGAAACCATTTTTTCTTTATGAATTATTTTAGCCAGTGCAGCCTAGAGAAGTTTATTTTGTAGGTAAAGGTGAAATGAATTAACGTACTACACAAGGCTGAAGCCTAATTTATACTTCTCCGTCTGCGTCGGTACGGAGACACGCAGCGCCATTTTGCGTCGGCGCAAGGCTCTCCGACAGGCCCGCAGATGGTGACGGAGACATGCCCTTATTTTTAACTGTCTGTCGAGAGTGACTGAGAGCGCAAGCTTGTGATTGGTCAGGACGCCGCTTCTTTTAAAAACGTCAAACAGCACCGCCATTGCTGACTTAAAAAATAAAGAGAGCTGAAGATATTTAGCGGCGGACACACGGAGTAGATTGAAGAACGCCTCATGGAAAAAGTCTGAAAATATGAAA
Source organism: Aphyosemion australe (assembly GCA_006937985.1). Taxonomy (NCBI): domain Eukaryota; kingdom Metazoa; phylum Chordata; class Actinopteri; order Cyprinodontiformes; family Nothobranchiidae; genus Aphyosemion; species Aphyosemion australe. The sequence goes on from SSNS01000951.1 coordinate 59,596, forward strand.
GTTTATTTATCCGTGACTGAAGGAGTACAAAGATATGAAGCAAGAGTTTTATTTGTGTACGAAAATGATGGGAAACGTGGATTTAGAGGTGGCGAGCGCATAAGAGATGGAGGAGAATGAGGGACAAATTTGTCCGCGTTTAAGTCTCTAAAATACAATAAAACAATGTAAACACAGTACCAAATACACTATCGTGGACCCGATACGTGACTGTAATGGTGGCAGGATATCCCAGAAAAGTGCTACGCCCTCTGTTGTCCTGGCGGGAATTGCTTTGCAACTCTCCCCAGGTGACGAAGTCTGAAGGGAAAGATCTCCATCAATGTGTGTGCGTGACTCCACACTCCAGCTGACGGAGAAGTATAAATTATACTTTAATGTCTTCACCCACTATCAAGGCCCTGAGCAGCCATTCAATTCAATTCACTTCATTTATTTAGCACCAATTCACAAGACCGTCTCAGTGCACTTTACAAAGTAAACATTCTAATTGAGTTCAGTTAATTATGTCAATTAGTTACAGGTTTCCTACCTAAGGAAACCCAACAGATTGCATCGAGTGACTGACTTGTTGTGTCAGAGACTTTACAACAATCCCTCAACCATTCACACCCATTCTTACAAATCTTGCTTTTGAATCAGAATCTAATTTTAAGTTTGAAGGATGATTTCTAGTGTGAAGTCCAATTTGTTACAGTTATGGTTTTTATCTAAAATTAAGCCACTTTTATAGTTTAAAAGTTCTTAGTGTGATCCCTATGTCAGGTCTACTGTGATCCTCTGCATCAACCGTGTCTCCCAGGCTCGCTCACGCCTCCTTCATAGTGGAGGCATCAGCGGAACGGCAGCAGAACGTTTTACTCGCATTCTTTGCTGCACGTCAGTCCACACCAGGAGAGAACCCAATTCTATCTTTAGCGGCGCGGCGAGCTGCTTCTGGGATGCGCCTGAAAATTTCCGCACCGTGGCCAGTTTGGACCAACCCTATAGACTATAAGGCATTCTATTTGAAACAGTGACGTTTCACGGCCGTTCCACGCCGCTGATGCCTTCAGTGTGAAGTGGGCTTTACAGTTAACCCAAATGCAGCTGATCAGCTTTTAAAACTCAGCTCTGAAAAACCATCCTATCATTCCCATTTTGGCATTTTTATGGTGAATTTTAAGATTGTTTTTAGTATTGTTGAATTGCTTGGTGCCTCGGAACATGTTAGATCAGAGCTGAACTCTGCCCTGGCCATGGGGTTTATTAATCAGTGTCTCCTTTTTGTTTCTAAAACAAGATTAAAAACCAGAGGTGATCAAGCTTTCTCAGTGCTGCTGCTCCAACGCTGGAAAAAAAATATTTTTTATTAATATTTCTGATTCTAATGGGTCACTCTGAGTGTTTCATGCAGGCTGAACATGAAAACAGTCTCCTCCACCTATCTCCTGCATCAGCTTCTGATAGAAAACAGACTCTAGGTGAAACTCTAGGATTAGATAATCCTGACAGACCTACGTCACTCTGTCACTTAATATTCATGGACTCACCCATCTTGACTCACGACGGGGAAGGCTGTTGTTGGTTTAGCGTCCAGGAAACAGCAGAGAACATCTGGGCTAGTAGAAGCTAACCGTTAGCATTAGCAACTCCACCACACAGCCAAACATCGCAGTTATTTGTGGAGATAAAACATCAATGTCGAAGAGCAAACAGAGTCGATGGTAGAGTCGCGTTGCTGTTATCAAATCCAAAGTAAGAAACTGGGTGTTGGACCCTATTTAATGATGCGAGTAAACCACTGCAAAAGCCAGACACTGTAAACATCAGTAAACTGAAGGATACAACACAGTTACTTACAAGACAAAATATTTAAGAATCTTCAAAATGAACACCTGAGGCTTAAACTCTGCTGCTATTCAAGTCAAACAAATAGCATCTCCTCATTTGTATATAAGAAGTACATTTTACATAATCTGTCTGCTATAGTTCATTCATTATCAGCTGAAATATTCTTACTTAGCCCAAAGCAAAATTGATCTATGAATCTAAAATCCACAAATGGCCTGACAGAGGTACAAAGGTACTCAGCAGAACTCATCCAGGCTTGAGTTATTTGTGGAGATAAAACATCAATGTCGTAGAGCAAACAGAGTCAGTGGTAGAGTCGCGTTGCTGTTAGCCAATCAGAGGAGAGATGTCCACATATCAGGAAATAAAACTCCAGTTAAGCTCTACTCTGATGTGCCATTCGGCTATTTCCTGAAACAAGCGCATCTGAGCTTTTTTTACCTAGAGTATGACTTACAAGACATTCACTCCTACTAGAGACCACTGCAAATGTATTGATTAAACGAGTGCCCTACACCTTTATTCCTTTTAACCCAGCAGTACCTGTTTGTTTTTTGTGTAACTTGGTCTTTTATATCTCTTTTGTGTTGTAATTTCTTATTCTATTTGAGTTTTACATTAGTGGTTTCTTTTCATTTCCAAGATCTTGTGTTTTTGTACTCTGGATTTATGACTGTTTTCTTATGTACAAGCAGCATGCTGTGAGGCCATATGTTTTTTTTTAATTAGCTATAGAAACAAGTGGAATGGATTTATATCTCTGAATCTCACTGCAAACTCTTTGCATGACTAAAAACAGCAAATAAATTGCTACTTTTATATGAAAATAAAGTGTCCTAATTATTGTCATTTTATTCCCAATTTCATTGCATTCATCTCCACTCAATCACATCATAGCTGTATAGGTTGTCTTACACTAAAAACCAGTATCTGACTGGGCTGTGACTGCTGGTGACTGGTTTGACGATGAGAATTTTCAAATGACATAACTGCAAACTAATTGCAACAAATTGCAAACTCTCTTTGCAAAGGGTTATGGTCTATTTTGTCGGTTTGAGGTGCCTTTGAGTACTTTATGATTATTTTGGAAGAATATTTGTCACAATTTGTTCAAACACGTTGAAACCCTGTGTACTCAACAGTGAGGAAAATAACTGAAATAAATTGAGAACATTTTGACATTTCTGAATCCTGTTTTTTGTTTACAGTGTGTCACCAGGAGTTTCAGCCCAGAGAGGTAATGGCTTGAACACAAATATATCATCAAATGTTACATGAACATATTTCACAAGTTATTACATAATAACTGTTTATACAACCCTTTATCCACAGTCATACCATGTACATAACATGTGCACATGCAAAGTTACAGCTCTCAAAATTGCATGATAAAAACACCAATGATGCAACACAAATCGACAGATTCAGTCATGCAGGTTAATGTATGCATGTCTGAAATCACACTCATCCATTAGTTCCGATCAGATGAAAACACATATAAAACACTTAAAAGAGCTGAACCCGATTACTGCAACTCACCCACTCACTCACGGCTGTAATCAGCACCAAGTGCAGCTCCGAGCTAGTGGCATTTATTATGAACAATTTTATGATGAAAAACCTCAAATCTGATAGATGTATTGATTCATTTTATTATGAGATTACTGGCAGGCTTCAGTGCAGTAATGTATCATTCATGCTTTGTCACGGGGTGTTACAGAATATGGCGGTTCACCTTCATATAGTCCTTTTATTAAATCAATAACTGGAAACAAAGTCTGAATCTTTATTGAGTCTCAGTTATCATCAGTAATTGGGGAGAAGGATGTAAGCTCATGGACAATCAATAATGGGTCATTTAATGAGATAAGTGAGTGCTGTACAGAAAACAGTGACAAGTAGCCGGTAAAATTTTACCTTTTGAAGGAAACGTCAATAAAATATTCAGACAAAGATCTCACTTTGATTGATGCTTTAAAACTTTAAACAATAAATGATTTTATAACAATGCAGTTATTTCTATTTACTTGTAGGTATACACTGTTTTAAAATGATTTCAACTTATATATTTATAACTCTATATTGTTTGTTTCTAATAAAGCAACAACTTGTCTAGTTCTACTTTAACATTAAAGGTGCAATATGTAAGAAGGAAGTAAGAATGACACCCTGTGGTCAAATTTGGTTACTGCAGCCCATTTTTATGAACAAAAATTCACGTTCTCACCCTTGTTCCGTGAGTTTCATGGCTGTCGGCAGTTATGGATCAGCACCAGAAGATTCTAGATGACAAGCAAAGAGGAGTCATACATAGTAAGAGGATTACCAGAAATAACTTCTGGGTCGCTCCTGTTTGCAGACTTTGGTTCTTTAAACAACTCTGGAGCTTTTTGTAGGCCGGTTTTAGCTCAGCACAGACCATTTGAGTTTTATTCCTCCCCATACTATGCAATTTGTGTACATGTTTTGTGTGTAAGCAAGCTTTATAAATGAGGCCCCTGATCTTTTGTAGCATTTAATGTTCAATTCACTGTGTCACACTGCTTTTTTTGTCTTTGTTTTTGTTTATTTTTCTTTCCCGTCTGTTCCTGCTTCTTGGGGTCATTTTTGTTATTTAGTTTTTCTTCCCATTTGAAACATGCAAACCATAGTCCTTTTATATGTTTTCACACATGCCAAAAAAAATGTGTTCACCTTGTTTTTTTATTTGTGCCACATAGCTTGGTGCTGCCAATTTCACATTGGGAAATGATAAAATGTAAAATAAATGCTTTTAAGACAATGTTTGAGTAATTAGATGTATAAAACTCATACACCAATATGAACAATTTAAAAATCTAAAAAAACAAATTACCATTAGTCAACTGTTTCACAATGTGTTGTTGCTTAGTTGACCGTTGCATAAATTTGAATCTGAAGTTAGTTTGGAAGATTCTTCCACTGGGATGTCAAAATATCAAGCTATTTTAATGATATGGAAACCATCTGGAAGTACCTGTTTATGTTTTAGTGGGTACTGTCAAGTTTCTACCAACAACTTCTTAATGTCCTGCTACAAAAACACCTATTACTTCTTTAATGTGAGTATTAGCTGGTGATGATGCACTTTGTAAGACTGATGGTCTCTTAGGGTGTGATGGAGAATCAGCTTATTCCCACCTCCCTCACCTGATCTGAACCCTTATTCCCACAGCTAGCATGGCGGAATAACAGAATCTCTGCTGCAAAAGTCATCTGGTTGCAGAATAGTTGCCTTCAGTTTACTAGCATATGGCTGTAGGTTACAGAGGAAACCACATTTGTAGCTCCTTTCAACAGGCCAGTGTTTTTTATTTAACCTTTAGAGAGACGATGGACAACTAACCTATAGCAAACAGAAACGCTACAGCTGCTGCATAGTTGCTGTGAGTCATTCATAGTGTGAATGCTAATAGATTGCACAAGATCTTGTAAGGTTTTGCAAAAGCTCTTCCAAAGTGCTTTTAAGCTACTGCAGAGTCAGTGATAAAGGGACACTAGTCAATTTTGGCTTGTTTTTAGCACCCCCTAGTGTTCGTTGGCAAAACCGAAAGTAAAACTTATCTCTCCTCGCTGTGCGTTTGTCTTTTTAACACCTTAATCTAACTGCTGAAATGTCTCCTCAGCCTTTATTAGTGTTAGGAGCGGTTCATCACTAAATCAAACAAATCATCTGTGTTCATGATCTAAAACATGCAGGAAACATGCTGGAGCCAGACTGCAGAGCCAGGTAGGTCAAGTTGAATATTTCTAAGTCCCAACAGACCGGACCAGCAACTGTGAAGTTGCAACTGGAATATTCTGGCCACAGGGGGCGACAGGGCCTGGGTGGCCTTTCATTAACCCTGTAAAGGGTCATTTTAGCACATACTGGCTCAAGAACATGATTTAAAAATTTTAAAAAGTTGCAAAGTGTCCCTTTAATGTCTGTTTGCAAAAATGCGTGAAAATCAGATAAACTGTTATTTTTTACCCTGTAACCAAATACTTCTGTGTTTTAGCTAATCTAGACGAAAATAAATAAAAAAATCAGACCCATTTTATTATGACCAAAGAAACAAGTTTGAATCAGTTATTCATTTATGGTGCACACACACAAAAGAAGATATGCCTCAAAGTATTTAATCTATTAGTTAATATTCAAATCCACAAAATCTGTGAATAAAAAAGAGCTGATGGTCTGTTTCTGACAGCATTTTTCTCATTTCCCACCCTGATCTTGCTCATTCATTGTTGTTTTCAGTTTCCCTGTCTTTGCTTCCTGCCTTTTTGTCTCCAGCATTTATGTTTTAGTTCATTTCCACTGAGGCTTGTTTATTTAAAGCTTTTTGGTTTTGCTTGTCTCCCTGCTGCTTAGACTCAACTGTTTATCTGCCTCCAAACATTTAAACTTTAGATACATTTTAAACTGCGGTCAAGCCATTTTAGGATTTACTCATTTCTTGTCATTTACTTTATATTATAATCTCAGCCAGGGCATATCATTATTGTGAGTTATTTCCCCCAATAATCAAAGGTTCTTGTACAGTTTTTAAACAGACGTTGATGGAGTTTTAATAAGTTTAATATGTCTGTGACTTATCCATCCATCCATTTTCAGCCGCTTATCCGGAGTCGGGTCGTGGGGGCAGCAGCTTAAGCAGAGAGGCCCAGACCTCCCTCTCCCCAGCCACTTGGGCCAGCTCCTCCGGGGGAAAACCAAGGCGTTCCCTGTCCAGTCGAGAGACATAATCCCTCCAGCGTGTCCTGGGTCTTCCTTTAGGTCTCCTCCCGGTTGGACCTGCCCGAAAAACCTCACCATGGAGGCGTCCAGGAGGCATCCTAATCAGATGCCCGAGCCACCTCAACTGGCTCCTCTCGATGTGGAGGAGCAGCGGGTCTACTCCGAGCCCCTCCCGGATGACCGAGCTTCTCACCCTATCTCTAAGGGAGAGTCCAGACACCCTGCTGAGAAAACTCATTTCGGCCGCTTGTATCCACAATCTCGTTCTTTTGGTCACTACCCAAAGCTCGTGACCATAGGTGAGGGTAGGAACGTAGATCGACCGGTAAATTGAGAGCTTCGCCTTCCTGCTCAGCTCTCTCTTCACCACGACAGACTGGTACAACGCCCGCATCACTGCAGACGCAGCACCAATCCGCCTATCGATCTCACGCTCCACCCTTCCCTCACTCGTGAACAAGACCCCGAGATACTTAAACTCCTCCACTTGGGGCAGGACCTCGTCCCTGACCTGGAGAAGGCATTCTACCCTTTTCCGACTCAAGACCATGGTCTCGGCTTTAGAGGAGCAGATTCTCATTCCAGCTGCTTCACACCCGGCTGCGAACTGCTCCAGCCAAAGCTGGAGATCATGGTCTGACGAAGCCAACAGGACCACATCATCTGCAAAAAGCAGAGACCTGATCCTTAGGCCACCAAAACGGATCCCCTCACCACCTTGGCTGCACCTAGAAATTCTGTCCATAAAAGTTATGAACAGAATCGGTGACAAAGGGCAGCCTTGGCGGAGTCCAACTCTCACCGGAAATGAGCCCAACTTACTGCCGGCAATGCGGACCAAGCTCTGACACTGGTCGTACAGGGACCTAACAGCCTGTATCAAGGGGCCTGGTACCCCATACTCCCAGAGTACCCCCCACAGGGCTTCCCGAGGGACGCGGTCGAACGCCTTCTCACACATGTAGATTGGTTGGGTAAACTCCCACGCACCCTCCAGGACCCCCCCCCCCCCCCCCCCTCCCCCAAGGGTATAGAGCTGGTCCAGTGTTCCACGGCCAGGACGAAAACCGCATTGCTCCTCCTGGATCCGAGGTTCGACTATCCGACGGACCCTCCTCTCCAGAACCCCCGAATAGACCTTACCAGGGAGGCTCAGGAGTGTGATCCTCCTGTAGCTGGAACACACCCTGCGGTCCCCCTTTTTAAATAGGGGGACCACCACCCCGGTCTGCCAGTCCAGTGGAACTGCCCCTGATGTCCACGCGATATTGCAGAGCCACGTCAACCAACACAGCCCCACAATATCCAGAGCCTTTAGGAAATCCGGAGCCTTTCCACCGAGGAGTTTTTTGACCACCTCAGTGACCTCTGCTCCAGAGATTGGAGAGCCCAACCCAAAGTCCCCAGACTCTGCTTCCACACTGAAACACGTGCCGGTGGGATTGAGGAGGTCTTCGAAGTACTCTGCCCACTGAATCACAACGTCCCAAGTCGAGGTCAGCAGCACACCCTCCCCACTGTAAACAGTGTTGGTAGTGCACTGCTTTCCCCTCATGATGCGCCAGGATGGTAGACCAAAATCTTCTCGAAGCCGCACAGAAGTCTTGTTCCATGGTCTCACCGAACTCCTCCCACGCCCGGGTTTTTGCCTTCGCAACCACCCAAGCCGTATTCCACTTGGACTGCCGGTACCTATCAGCTGCCTCCGGAGTCCCACAGGCCAAGCTTGACAGTATCCGTAACCACCGCCCACCGGTGTCCACCAGCAGATTTGGGGATTGCCGCCACGACAGGCATCGACCACCCTGCGACCACAGCTGCGGTCAGCTGCCTCAACAATGGAGTCACGGAACATGGCCCATTCGGACTCAATGTCCCCTGCCTCCCCCGGGACACGTTCGAAGTTCTGTCGGAGGTGGGAATTGAAGCTCCTTCTGACAGGAGACTCTGCCAGACGTTCCCAGCAGACCCTCACAACACGTTTGAGCCTGCCAGGTCTGACCGGCATCTTCCCCCACCATCAAAGACAACTCACCACCAGGTAGTGGTCAGTTGTCAGCTCCTCCCCTCTCTTCACCCGAGTGTCCAAGACACGCGGCCACAGATCAGATGAGATGACAACAAAGTCGATGATTAAGTTCACTGAAAATTGCTGAAAACCAAACTGCTGCTCAGTTTTTTTTGTAAATTAATTTGCAACAATAAGGTTTTTGTTGTGCAGATCCTTTTATTATTACTTTTTTATCAAGACAAAAGATTAATAATGTCTTTCTGACAGTTTCAGTCTTTAAAATGTGACTTTTTTTAGAGTTGGCAAAATGTTTATAATTGCATTGTGATGGGAAAAGGTTTTAATTAATTCAGTGTAAACACAAAAATTGTCTTTTTAAAATAGTGAATTTTAAAATGAAAATAATTTATTATACTCATTGAAGTATGGGATGTAGCATGATGTTAGAATTTTGCTCATGTAGGTAAACATTTACTTTGATTTCATTTAAAGGAGTCATCACCTATAATACCGTGGATATCTACGTCCTATTATAGTCTTTTAGACCATTAAAATAAATTGTATTGGAAAAATAAATAAAAAATGTGCTTTTCTGATCCTTTATTGTGAAGGGCATATTTTCTCGCGAGATCACACGCAATATTTCGGCTGTGTCGGACACGCGGGACTGAGGAGCGTGTTGATTGGTGGAAGGAAGCAGGAAGCAGCTTCAGCGTCTTGCTCCAAAACAACAAAAGTTATAACTGAACCTGACCTGGCAGTGACCTACGGGATCTAACCGTGTATTTACGAGCCCGAGCCTCGCCTCGTGCGTAATGGCGTCCTCGCTTGTTGTTGAGTTGGGACAAAGCAAGCTAACAGCCAGGCATCGGCTCTTATGCTGTGAAGATGGAATACACAAACCGATCGGAGTTTTGTCTCCCATAACACGGATTATAACATGAGTCGTCAACGGTAAGACATAATTTATGCGTTTCACGTTATGAAATGAGCTTTGTTGTGCTGGTTTGTTCGCTGCTGGTTCATATTTGTTTATATTCGACCTTTGTGTCGACATATAGACTAATCTCGTTTTGGAATGCGCGTGCTCGTGGGGTGCATGTGAGCTGGTTGAAGAAGGCAAGAGTAAACAAACGCTTCAATGTTAAATATCGGCTTCTCAGCCAGTGAAAGATCATTAGGAAGCCATTATAGACATTTTTTCAAGTGGAAAAGTGAAAATTTCAGGTGATGACTCCTTTAAAGGAAACAAGTTCATCCAACTTAAACGCATCTAGATTCAGATGAGTTCTGTGACACATTAAGTTACATTTGCATTGATTTTTTTATTTTTTGTGAAGTGTCTCACACTCTTGTTGTTCTGAATCAGATAATTGCTACAGCTAATATAGTTAGATGGTAAAAACAAATCTAACCTGAAATAACTCCTTTTTTATTTTTCTGTATGTAGTTATGTTTGGTGTAGCATGTCTCTGTGAGAAAATCTGAAAGCACAGTACAATCCTTTGTAGTCAAGGTAACTGCACACTTTATACAATAAAAGCTCTGAGACGAGAAATTAAAAAACAGCGTTGACATAAAAGATGCACACACATAAGTGAACTCATACACAGTTTTTGAAAAGCACTGCTGATAGTTTTCAACCTGTTTGAGCTTTTGAAATTATGTACTAATTTCTTTTGTAATTTGACCTTTAGATACATTTATTTGAACAATACAGAAAAAAATAAATGCCAAGCTTAGGATTAATATTTGCGACTCAATTCTTCTTCAACTTACAACAATCTAGCTGGTCAACATCTCAGAGCTGCATGATGGTACGTGTGCTTTTGTTCAAAGTCGTGTACAGACAAAAGCTTTTTTTAAAGAGCCACTTCAGTGCTGTTGTAAATTTGAGTGGTAATCAGTATTCACTGTCTCTAATTTCAGCCAAACTACAAAAGCAGTTGAGCGCACACTTGTGAAGACACGCTTTAAGTGTCCACTTGGAAAAGAAAACTGTTGAGTGGTTGATTTGAGTTAAAAAACATTAGCTAAATGTTGGGATACAGCAACGCTCGACAGACCTAGATTCACTTATTTGCTGCTCGGATTCACAAGCTTGGGGCTTCTGACGCATTCTCTTAGTGATTTATGCAAACTGAGTTAAACATAATTCTTTGCGGAGGAATCCTGCAGGTTCTTTAGTGACTAATAAAAAAAGGATTAGCATCAATGCCACAAACAACGTTAGCACTTGGATAAAAGCGCTCATTTCTTGGCACAAGATTATCCCAAAAACAGATATGCTTCAACACTGACTCTGGTGGCTGAACAGAAATCCTTTGTGTACTAGTGTTTAAAGATAAAGTTTACTCGTATTTTTATTACATTCCTAGCAATGAATGAATGCCATAAATCGTTCTCTGGGGGGGATAAAAGCTCTGGTGCGCCTATTTGAGGACATAGAAGTCAGCCAGAGGAGAAAGTAGCTTCAGACGACAGGATTTGGAGTCTTAATTCCTGATATGTGGACATCTCTCCTCTGATTGGCTAACAGCAACACGACTCTACCACTGACTCTGTTTGCTCTGCAACGTTGATGTTTTATCTCCACCAATAACACAAGTCTGGAGGAGTTCTGCTGTGTGGTGGAGTTGCTAATGCTAACGGTTAGCTTCTACTAGCAGACGTTCTCTGCTGTTTCCTGGACGCTAAACCAACAACAGCCTTCCCTGTCGTGAGTCAAGATGGGTGAGTCCATGAATGTTCAGTGACAGTGTGACGTAGATCTGTCAGGATTTTCTAATCCTAGAGTTTCACCGTCTATTTTCTATCAGAAGCTAATGCAGGAGATAGGTGGAGGAGACTATTTTCATGTTCAGCCTGCATGGTTAAAGAGTGAGTAACACCTAAATCAACTTTTTTTTGCTGATAACCTGTATAGATGAGTGTCTAATAGTGCTGTAGACATGTGTAATCATTATTTTGGCATTTTAGTGCAACTTAGTTAGAATCTAATATTTCAGCCCAAAGCCATAATTCCATCTCCATCTTCAGGTTAAAACTCTGCTCCACACTGATTTAGAATCAGCCACATCTGATGGCTGCAGAGCTGCCGGGCGACGTCTCTACCGTACTACGTGGCTGCGCTGCACTGGACTCCAGCTGAGTCTCAGCCGCACCTCCAACTGGCGCAACCACTCACCTGCTGATATGACACGTTAGGGCTTGGAGCCGCTCGCCTCCTTGAAAAAAACCTCCCCTCCCCCTTTTTTTCTAATGATCGCGGTGGACAGGAAATCCTCCAGCCTGCTGGTGCTTCTGAGTCTGCTCATTCTCCTGAGCGGAAAGTCTGCTCCGTTTGTGTGATCGTGTGCATGCGCTTGTTTGTGTACCTTGTTTCTTTCGGCTTTAGGGGTTTATTTAGTTTTTTGCATTTTAAGCCTTATGAGTTTTTGATTTGTTTCTATTTGTTGAATTTTTTTCATTATCTGTCATTGTTCATATTTTTCTACTCAGCTCCCCAGTTCATTTATTATGGAAGAAATACAGTCTCACCAGAATATGACTTTTTTATACATTGAATTTATGACATTGAATTTTTATTCTGTGAGTTTTTCCGACTGAGAAACTCTGA